>LOEQ01006659.1:36561-81870 GCA_001685075.1 Bramus lutescens | reverse complement strand
TCTCCTGAGTAAATTGGGAGCATGGGAATCTTGGGGGAGGGTTGAAAGGGAAGGATAGAGACAGGAAGGAAAGCAGAGAAAAATGTAGAGCTCAATAAAAATCAATAAAAATAAAAATAAAAAGAGCATAACTATTTGAGAAGAGAAATGATTATGCTGACTTAAACATTATAAAGTGCATGCATTTTTCAAAACACTCCCTAAGAAACTACAAATGTAAACCGTTTAATGCTTTAATATATCAGTTAGAGAAAATTTATCTTAAGTTATCGTACAAAATATAATTAAAATAATGAAATAAAATATGGGGAAATAAAAAAGAAATAAGTGGAGAATGATGTGTACTCCAATTGAGAGGGGGCTTATTCACAGTAAGTTGCCTCAAGAAGCTCTGTGCCCTTCAGCTTGTTAGGATTTCATGGTCGTGATGGGCAAAGAGAGGGCAGACATGAGAAGGGTTTTTGCTTTGGAGAAATTACAGTGGTTTGAACCATACAGAAGTGGTAGTTGCTTAATACTGTGGCTGCACTAGATAATCCCAAATTTCCCATTTTAAAATGACTCACTTTATATCATTCAAATTTCCCCTTAACAGAAGGAAAACACAAAACAAAACATTTGTAAACATTCCCTTCATTCAAGATCTATTTAAGGAAAGTAAATTTGTTGTTTATCTTTATGTAAAAACAGAATTGCTTTATATATTAATAAAATATTGCTTCATTAATTTCCTTGCTAAATCAACAACAATAGCATTCATTATAATGTATACTTCATTGTCACACTCTTATGTTTTTCTACAGTGCTTTTAAATTTCTTTTTGTAGATGTTTTACATTTGTAGATAGATGATGGATAAATGGACAGATAGACAGACTCATTGACTGATAGCTTGATGACACTAAGAACTATTTTAACTTGTATATTTAATTTTTTTCCTTTTCCACTGCTACTTTTCCAGTGTCTGTTCTTATATAATTAACATACATTTTGTGAGATTAGCTCTTTATGTAACATGATTTGCCGAGATCATTCTAAGAGCCCTGAGCAGATGGGGTGGGTTTATATATAAGTGACAGTAGCCTCACATCACCTCTTTGCACTGCTACTCAAGAGAAACTCAACAAAAATCAATAACTAACCGCAGAATGTATACTCATACATGCTTTGTTAAATAATAAAACTCCTCACATTCATGGTTCTATATATGTACAAAATATATGTATTTGGAGTGAGAGAAAAATTTTACCGGTGATAATTTTACTAGTTAGTACCTTTATGTATTTTTAAAGAAAGTTTTCTGAATTATAATCTATGAGAACATGTAATATTAAGTATTCTTACCTGATATTTAAATATTTGTAGAAACAAAATTGCCATATTTGGAAACTTTCAAGATTAGCAGAAAGCCTGTAGAGAAACTCTCAAATCTCTAACAGAGGAAACAAGAAAATAAAAACAAGAGCAAAATAAGAATTAGGTCAGACTAGAAATATATATTCATAGTTTAATCTATAGGTAGGCAACAAATTTATATGTACTGCTAGGGGTATCCTGATAGTTTTATTTCCTTCTTTTGCAAACACAGAATTATGCATTCCATAAAAACAAGTATCTCAATTTTCATTAATGTTAATTAGACTTGTAATTATACTCTGTACATCATATGACAGAGAAGCAGAATACAATGGTCTTTATTTAACCTGATTACTCAGCATAATGGTGAATAGTCTTATGAGCCACACTTATTTGAGGTGTCAAGTTTATACTGTATTATGCATTCTTTTAATCACAGTAAGTTGCAAGTTCAAACTATTGTTTGTTCTACAGACATGCTCGGATTCTTTTACCTTTGAATGTGTTATCATTGTCATAACAAATATATGATATAGTGTAGACTATGCCAAAATATCCTTTTACATTCTAGGAAGATTTTATGAGTGTAGTGAGAAACCACAAAACTCTATTAGCCAATTTATTTAGGGGTATAATGAAAAAGGCAAACTCACAAATACAGGAGAAATCAAATGCCATTGCTGATCCAGCTGCCTTCATCCAGTTGCTCTGCCCAGGGGTGAAGATCACCAACTGTAAGCCATCTCTCTATTGCTTGTTCCATTATGTCCACCCAAGAAAGTGAGAGAGCAAAAGAGAGTACATGACCCTCTCTCTCAGCTTTTAAGCTCTTTTGTGGGCAGACGAGACCATGTCTTAGAACTTGCTGCCCCAAAGTCATTGACTAAACAGATTGAAATCCCACCATACTTCCCCCCCTTTTCTTCCTAAATAAGGTTTTAATCTGAAGATAAAACTATACACAATAAGAACAACTATCCAGTACTGTGCAGAAGAAAGGAAAGGTAATAACATAAGCAAAAATGAAACTCTAATCAACAAGAATAACATCAAGCAAGAAACATATACTTAATATCCAGTTCGTAGGCTATTGGCAAATAACAAAGATTGTTCCCATAGCTGTATGATGTGGGATTCACCTCTGTATGCTATGAATATGTTTTATTGTCATTGGTTAATAATGAATCTGCTTTGAACCAATGGCTTCACAGAATATAGCCAGGCTGGAAGAGATATATACAGAGAGATTAGGCAGAGTCAGGTAGAAGCCATGTAGTCCCTGCAGGAGACAGACGCCAGACACCAGACAGAATCTTATTGGTAGACCACAACCACATGGCAATAAACAGATTAATAGAATGGGTTAATTTAAGATATAAAAACAAGCCAATAATAAGTGTGAACTAATAGGCCAAGCAATGTTGTAATACTCCACTTTCTGTGTGATTATTTCAGGTCTGGGCAGCCAGAAAATGAATGAGCAGCCTCTGCCAACAGCTGTCCTTTCCCAGAAAGTCTATGTCTTGAACCTAATATGCCCTAGGTAAGCATGAGAAAATTTTAACTGTAATTATCCAATCTTCAACACCATAAAAACCTGACTGAGAAAGATGATAATGTTACCTGAGTAAGCAGGAATATAAGCAAGCAACTTCCAAAAGACTCTAGAATTAGCAGAAACAGTTGGCTAGATAGGTATTCACCCAAAATCTCAATGCAATGTTGGGGCAACTAACTTTGGCTATAGGCCTAGAGAATCTGAAAGACCATTTTCACAAGCAGGGAATTTTGAAAGACTATCATATCTTCTCTTGGCAAAGTTCAGCAGTCATTTTTCCTTGAGTCCTGCCTGCCTGGATTGGACAGCATGCTTACTCTCAGCACTCAAGTCAAAGGCAGTTCTGTGCCCAATAGGCCAGTTTTACCAAGAAGAAATCAAGCTCACAAAGGAGTATCTTCTATGTCCAACATCCCTTTGGGAATAGATCACTACTTCTAGGAGCAGTAGTGACTCACTTCAGCAGAATTCTAAGTTATTAATGCATCTTAAATGCCATATTCTGTAGGTTTTTGAAGTGTTTGAATGTCACCTATTTATATCTTAGCGCATCTAGAGAACCAAATTAAAAAAAAACAAGTATGACAAACATGGGTGATTATTAACCTGCATTTCTTAATAATCTATTTAGCTTAAGACTAAAGCTTCACATTATAAAAATAAACAATCTTTAAGCATGAGCATAGGATAAGCACAATGATCTCAAAATTGTGACAATATATATAAAAATATCTTAGTCAGGCGTAGAAATGTATGGTGCAATAAGACAAAAATATCCTTAATTTTCATAAATGTACAAAATATCTTAAACAAAATTAAAACATGTATAAAGTATGACAAAAGTAATTTTACATTGCATCAGTATATAAAACTTCCTTGACCTGAAAAGACATATACAATGTGACAAATCCAATTTTGAATTTATATCAATATAAAATTATCTTAGACAGGAATACAAAAATAATTTTACTTTTGTATTAATATATAAGGATCCTTACCAACACAAATTATCTGGATCGGAACTATGGCCCTTAATATAGTTTACAAGGAAATACAATAATCTACGTTATTGTTCTATCCTGTCTTTTCCCCCATTTTTTTTTATTTTTGTGATACTTTACTAAGTTTTCATTGCTATACATTGATATATCTTTTTAAGTTTTTAAATTGTTCTTGTTGAGCTATATATTTTTCCACTCCCCTCCTTTCCTCTCCCCTCCTCTTCTATCCTCTCCCATGATCCCCATGCTCCCAATTTACTCAGGATATATTGTCTTTTTCTACTTCCCATGTAGATTAGATACATGTTTATCTTTTAGTGTCCTCTTTGTTGTCTAGGTTCTCTGGGGTTTTTATTTGTAGACTAGATTTTCTTTGCTTTATGTCTAAAAGCAATTTCTGAGTGAGTGTATATTATATTTGTCTTTCTGGGTCTGTGTTACTTGACTCAATGCGATATTTTCTAGCTCCATCCAGCTGGCCTGTCATATATAGGAGCAAGCAACAAATGACTCTATTTCAAACAAAACCAAAGGTTAGGACCAACACTGAAGTTGTCCTCTGACCGACTTGTGTAAGCCATGATATATGGAGAGATTTTAAAACAATTCTGTTTTTGAGATTTGCTCATGGCCATAATGAAAAGATTAGATCAGCTGACAGTCCTACTATAAAATACAACTGCAAAATTAACAACATGCTTTAAACATTTAAAAATATTTAACAGTAGGAAGTACTGAATACGAGCAATTGTTAGAGGTGAGATGGATGGAAGCTGGAAATCTGGAAATAAAGATAAAGGCTGGCACTGAGAAAAACATACCAGCAGTCTTCTGTGGGTTTGTCTGTGTTAGTCACACCAGAGTTCATCACTGTAGGCTGACATATCATGAGGCTGGAAATGTGTGGTAAATGTGGTAGTTCCCAGAGAATAAATGTGTTTAACAGAACTTTGCATTATAATATCCAGAAAGGACTTTCTCTGTGAAAATACACAGTGTTCTCTACCTAGACATAAAAAAGTTATGCCTTGAACATTAACAAATGTGTTTATCTGTAGGACAAAACAAACTAAAATAACTGAGGAAGAATAAATTTGGTCTACAAAGTCCAAAAACTTGTGCCTAGTATATACAGAGGACACTTTCAACTTAATAGTAAAATGTTAAACCACTGAATGTGTGCATGTTTGTCAGTACATATATAGAATATAGTATATTTACATATATATCACATATTTCTGCACATATATATGTAGTGTGTGTGTGTGTGCATGTGTATCTCACTAGACAAGCTAACCAAATTGTTTGAGAAAATAGCATTATTGTCCACAAGGTATATACAAATTAAAACTAAAAGCCATGCAATTATAAAAAAATTACACAGTTAAAAAGAAAGTCTTGAATTTTGCAGGCAAATGAATGGAGGTAGAAAACATAATCTTGAGTTAGGTAACCTAGAGCCAGAAAAACAATTATCAATGTACTTATTCATAAGTGCTTTTTAAACATAAAGCAGAGAAAACCAGCCTACAAATCACAATCCCAGAGAACCTAGATAACAATGAGGACCCTAAGGGAGACTTACATAGATCTAATCTACATGGGACATAGAAAGTAGAAAAAGACAAGATCTCCTGAGTAAATGCCGAGCATGGGGTCCTTAGGAGAGGGTTAAATGGGAGGGGAGAGGCAGGGAGGGGAGTAGAGAAAACTGTAGAGCTCAATAAAAATCAATAAACTTAAAAAATTACACAGTTAAAAAGTAAACCTTGATAATAATAAGTATTTATGCAAATGTGAATCAACGTTAATTGAAACAAAAATAGTTGCCATTTTTGAAAATAAGTTCAGCAGTTTATTGCAATGTGAAATGTCTGCTAACATTATATGTAAAATTCAGACCTAGGTATTTACAGAAAAAATTGGATATGTACACATGAATTTATGTAAATGTTCATAGCATCTTCTTAAGAATCTTCACTTGTAAACAATTCAAAAAGTCACCCACAGATAAATGGAAAAGCAAATTGTATTAAATCCTGCAGTAGATATTTTTGGTTCTTGAGTACTTTATTGCACAGTTTTGAAAACATAGAACACTTGTCATTAAAAGGAACAAGTATCTGCTGCATGCAGTAATACAAATGAATTTTAAAATTATTTTGCTGAAGGAAAACAAGTAAATATAATAGGAAATAGGCCTTGTAACTTCATGCATATGGAATTAAAGAAAATGTAAATTTATCCTTTTGGACAAATTTCAGTAAGTCAGTAATTGCCTAGGGCCAAAGATGAGTAGGCAATTTTCTGCAAAAGTTAATGAAACAAAGTTATATTTGCTTAGTCTGTGAATAAGTAAAGTAATCTATATCTTGATTGTGGTAGGAGCAATGTGAATGTATACATTTATCAAACTTTATAAATCTGTACACAAACACGGTACATTTTAGTGATACGAAAATCACATCTCAACAAACTTGATTTAGATAATATAAAATATATTCAAAATCAAGTTAATGAAGAAAACAACGAAATTTTATTCATTCATCAATTAATTTTTCCAATAAATATGTAGTGACTCAACTTTAACTGTCTCCATTATTTTATTAATTTTTGTATAAAACAGAAAAAAAGTTTTTCTCTTAGAATATAAACTACATTACCAAAGAGTCTTTCACTCCTGAGACAAATGTCTGTTCTGCCAGTACAAGCTAAATCACTTAACCATATTCTCCAGTGATGATTGTAGAATGGAGAAGGGAAATGGGAGCAACATAACTTTCTGCTAACATAGTCTCTGAACCATATCTTCATTAGTTTTATCTCCTCATTATACCAAAAGAAAAGGGGATGCAGAGCCGCAGAGAGAGATCTGCTATACCAAGTAAACACCCAGTCAGCATCAATAGGAGGATTAAAATCTTTACAAAGCATAGCATCCACATGCTATACCAAATTAATGTAATGATAAGGGTTTTGTGCAGGAATTCAGTGCTTTGGGTCATCTATCTCCAGTTTGCCAGATTACTGTGATTGCCAGGTTCTTTCTTTCTGAAACAATCATGGCAAGAAAGAGATGACTTCTACTTACAAAGGTTTGTGCTATGGCTAGATTCTATTAGATGTCTATTACCTAATGTCGAGCATTGTAGGTGTGATGCAAGGTATGACAACCTAACTTTGTTAACAAGTGTTGGGGAAATATTTTAACAGGAGTAGGATTTTTTTGCTCATTTCTGTTCCCCTGTCTGTTACTGCACAGAGAGGAGATAAACTCAGAAAAATCCCATGGAGAACGTTCTAGAGCACATGCATTGCAGACACTCCTAGTGGACTCTCACCTCAGTCTGACTGCTTTAATCTCCTGACGACCATATTGTAACATTCCTAAATCCTTAATGAAGTTTGCAAATGTCAGAAACAGGAAAAAATAGTACATTTTATTTTATCTTTAAGAAGGTTCTTCAATACCAATTACATGTTTCTCTAAGAATTCTAATTTTTAATTCTCAGAAGACTGTTTCAGTAAAGAACTGTGTCAGTGTGGAAAACTATACAAAATATAAAAACATGACACTCTTTTGTCAAATTTCACCTTAAAATGCTGCAGCTGACATATGACTGGCTGTACTGCTCAGAAGTTGAAAATGTTTACTCAGGCTGTTATGAACATGTTAAAGGTTTTGACGTGAAAAATATCAAGTGTGTTTTTCTGCATGCTGACTTCAATGCCATCATCTGTCTTCAACTGGCTCTATAAAATTTGGTCGGTTTGTTTTGATAAAGAGATTGAGGGCTGTAATTGCTTTTAGAAGTACATATGTAACCAATTTCAGTAAGGATTTAGATGCCCTGCTTCAATAACAGGAAAGCTGATGTCATATATGAGACATTCAGCACCGCTCCTTCATATATCATATGAGGAAACCAATCACCCAGCTTTCTCAAGGTGAAGCATCTAATCATAAGCTTCTGTTAAGCTGTAGCAAGTACACCAAATGATTGTCAGGTATTAAATCCTACAAAAAAGCTACACTATTACTGTCAACACTGCTTTTTTTTAAAAAAAAAAGATCACAAGTGTCACATTGTGGCATATTCTGCCATGCACACTTTTCAAATTTAGATGAGATGCTTCCTACTATAGCAACTGTGAGTAGAAGAGTCTTGACTAGTATTATATCTGAGTATAACATGCTGTTATCCCTATGGTCTAAGAATACTTTGAGTTTTGTATTATGAAATACTGTCATCCTATCCTAACCATGTCTGTCCCATCAGGGAAAATGAATGATATGGATAATTCAAAATAGTAAATGATGCAAAATATAAGTTAGTTTTCATAGTGATGATGCCTATAACATTAAGCAGTAATGAATTTTAAGCTCTAGTTAATTATGGTGTAATGAATTTGTTCTAATAGAAACATGTAGCTTCTGTCTTCTGTATGACCAATAAAATTTATTTTGCTAAAGAACCAGACAATGTGTAGAATCTAGGATGTATATGGTGTCTATAGAGTTCTACCTTTATAGAATGTTCACAGAAATAAGCAGTTACAGACCATTTGTGCATACACACACACACACACACGCACATTCTACTTAAAATAAACAGGAATTTTCAATGAATATTAAATTTAAATTTCTTAAATGTTCCACTTTTAGGAAATGTATCTTATTTTGCTTTTTCAATAATTAATAAAAATTACCAATACAAAGAGTTTATAGCCTATATAAATCAGGTAGTACCTTATAATTCATATTAGTGTATATCTGACAGTTATCCATGGTAAACAATGCACCTTTGACAATCCTTGGGAAGCAATTCATTAACTCACAATTCAGAGATAAGACTTCATGAAATTTCTCTGACTTTTATTGGGATGTCAACTGTTTTGAGGTTTCTTGGGTTCAGCTTTCCTTTCTTATATAGAAGACACTACCTGGCAGCAGATATCATGGTTTTTTGATTCTTATACTACTTCCTCCTGTTACTATACAAATTTTCCTGAGTCTTAGCTGTGGAAATTACACTGTAGATGTTGCAGTTTTGGTAGAGGGCACCATAGCTGCTTATTCTCTCCATGATCCCATTTGAATCTCTACAGTGGTCTTTAACTATTGAATAAGAAGAAACTGATTAAATGAGGAGTGAGATATGTTCTCTGTGATACACAGCTATTTATTTATAGTACAATCAGAATTTTTGGGTGTTTAGGAAAATTTCAGAAGTAGATTCTCCTTTAGGGTATATTTCCTCTCCTGCTACAGGCAGTTTGGTAGGTTTATAGGAATAGTAATTAATTAGCTTCTATTCAGCAGTTCTTATTTCCAACTAAGCATCTATTGGTTATTACAAAATTAAAACTCTACTCTCATATTATTGAAGATACTATGCCTTAGCCAATCATTGTAGTTCACAGGCTTTCCCAAAGAATAATACTGGCGGCCTCTATCTTTTGTCAGGTTGAATGACACTATTAAAGAAGACTTAAGGGTACTCTTTGGCTCAAGATTTGGATAAGCTAAACCACAAAATTTAAAATTTTCAAAGCTGCAAAATTTTGTGGAAGACCCTGCTTTAGTTTTCTCTATATCACATTCTCTGTTCTTAGCCTCAGTCTTGGGACTCATCAGATTACCCTCCTAATTACTTTTCTTCTGCCTTGAAATGTTGTATTAAATCGTAGAGAGCCACCGGACTCTTTCAATGCGTGCCATAGGTCTCTCATGTTAAATGCACTATTTGCAAAATGTCAGTAACTAATATATTAATTCAATAACAAAACAGAAAAACATCAGCTTTCTCTGCCTTCTTTGGCTCCTAATTTGCCTGTTTTAAACTATATAAACTATTTCCCCAGTAAATGAGGGTATTACATTTTCCAAAGCCCTAAACAAAAAAATCTAATTGTTCTAGACCCTAATTGCCTTCCAAATGGCAAGAGTACAAGACCGCAAGTCGTTTCCTGATTTGTTAATGTATAAATCTGAAGACTCTCAAAGACTTAGAGTCATTGATAAGGTCAACCATTGGTAGCAGACATAATTTTTAAAAGCCAGTAACTCAATAGAACATAGCTCCTTGGAGGCAAGAATGTTGTGTAATTTATTTTCAGCTCCAGCACAGCTTAGCATAGAATAGAATAGAAATGATGTCTAGAAAATAGTGACTGATGCTCGCTCTCTCAGCTCACAGAAGCAGTTTGTAGGAAATATATTCTCCTACATAAACCTCTGAAACATCACAACATTAAAACAGAATTCATTGTCATTCTCCGGATGTTGTTGTCAGTACTCAATGCACTCTACTCTCAGGGGACTGAGGTATAAAACATTAAATGCTCCAGAGTGAAAAAAAAAAACATTATCAACAAAAATATAGTAAGGGATGTTTTATCTTCCAGAAAGCAGATAATTCTATCTTCAGCTTCTGTATCTAACACATGGAGAGTTGTGATCTGGTGCTGTTCTACAGGTGTGATATTGCCACTTAGAAAAGAATAATTCTTTGGAGCAGTTTTGCAGATTACAGAATATTTAACATCCTTTAACCCTGTCTTCTAGTGTTTATAACATGCTTTGTCCTTGCTATTGTGAGAAAGAAACCAAAAATTTAACTTGAAACAAAACAAAATTTCCAGCAGAAGAAAATAACCTTCTTGGAAAAACATAGCAGGAATTATGCACACAAAAACAAACCATTCTGACTCAGCTGTCTAATTTGAGGAGTTTAAAGAAAATGGAAAAAATATTCAAGGAAGAATGTTTTAGCACTTTTTTGTGTGTGTAAAAGATACAGAAACTCTGCCAGTTGCCTAAAATACAAATCACTATTGTGAGCAATGTGTTAATTCATCTTCACATTTTCAGAAGTGGCTATGAAAAAAAGTCTTAGTGTTATGGGTGAATCAATGGTAGTTACTTACGCGTTGCCAAGGCAAGTACATGCCAGAAAGAAATGAAGGGAAGAAGTGTTAAATTGGAGTCGTGGCTTCAAAAGATTCAGTACCCCATGGAAGGGAGGATAAGGTAGATTTTCTCACATCATGGTGCATGAAAACAGAGAGAGGGGGAAAGATCCTGCTTATCTGAGTTTCTGAATTTTTCTGTCATTTTGTTGTATCTGGGGTCAATAGCCAGTGGAATGATGCTACCCATATTCAGTGTATGTCTTTGATTTTCTTTTTATTCACTTTTGAACCTTATTTGCAAACACTGACAGATGCCAGTCTTTCTAATAATCTGAGTTATCTTTAATGCAACTAAGCTGACAGTAAATGTGAGGTAATATAAAAAGGGCATCCACACGTTCCCCACTCTTACTCCTAGATGTTTGTCAAACAGAAGTGAGACATTTTTAAGGAAAATGAGACAAAATAGTGGTATTGACAAGGTGTTAAGTTAACCCTAACATACCTAAAGAAACAATATCAAAAGGGACGAGGTGAAGCAAAATGAGAGATAATAGCTCTATGTCATCAGGTTGACATGATATGTGGAAAAAATGGTTTCTCTGCACAGGGCTCAGAAGAAAGTACATATGTGCTAAATTCGTGAGTTTATAATTTAAGCAAAACTATTATTACATTCAATTTTTAAAATCATGATGCACCCCTTTACAGAGTCTTGTAATAGAGCCAGACAAAAGGGTTTGCTCAGGGAGACAGACATTATATTTTGAATAGTACTCATCCATTTGCAAATACTTCACATCGAAAGGCACTTTTATTGTTTCAGAATGTTGTTGATTAAAAAAGAAAGTAAAATAATGCATCTCTAATGGAGTTTCATTATATCCCCTAAAAACAAACCCAACAGTTTTCATTTATAATTATTTCATTTGAATAAGTTAACTTTTGTGGAAATGTGTTATTCTTTTAAAATATAGTAGAACCAAGGGAAGGACAGGGATGAGAGGAGGGAGGGGTACTGAGGTTGGAATACAAAAAGAAACAATAATAAAAAATTTTAAAAAATTAGTGAACATGAAATTTATCAGAAGACAAATATATCTCTTGATTTTAAATAAAATTAGATGCTTCAGTCTTATCAGTTCACAAAGCATGTCCATAAGAGCACTATCACTATATTCAACATTGGAAGCTCCTCTTTGAGAAAATCCAATGTCCAAGAGAAAAACATCAAAGAAAACTGAATCAATGACCCAGATAGACATCACATGTGGCCAAGTAAAGCTGCCATACCAGGATTGAGCTATGTGAGCTGTTGAGTTGTTGGTCATACCCATCCCATAGAGTACTCTAAATATCACAGATTATTGCTAAAGATATTAGTTACCTTCCACAACCTGATAGCTAAGAACCTAATGCTGAAAATACCATTAATGTTACTAAACATGGAGAAATAGAATTGGTACTCAACTAGAACTTGGCCCTTGCTTCTTAGTGCTTATAGTGCCAGAAGGTCCTATAAACACTACCGGAGGAGAAAAGTAAGCATTGATCTATCCCGTCTGTAAATCCTGCAGCCTACAAAAGTGACCTGTCTGCAAGACACAGTGATGCAATCGTGGTCCAACAGGTTAATGGAGGTCAAATTAAGCCTACAATACACTTTTGGATTAAATAATTCTCAGGTGGTATGTTGACTTTCAGAGTAAAGGAGATAGGCAAAATATGAAGACTAAGATTCAAACCTTTGCACCTCTTTTCTGTTCCACATCGGGCATCTGCCAGCTGAAGGGAAGAACAGGCACTTCCACGAGGAAAATGTTCCAGTCAGGAACCCCAAAGACAGAGATGCTAACTACAACAAACACATGAAGTAGTATGGTAGCCAATGCCTGTACAACCTCTCAAACTAGCGATTTTCTAATCAGCCAAGAGCTCATCAAAGCAGTGTTTGCAGATTTTCCTTATGTATGAGCAGCTACTGTGATAAAAGTTTTGAAGACTTTCAAAACCTGACACAAGAAGATAAATATAGAGCTTACTTCAAAATTCAGATAAGCTAACAAAGTGTTTTAGCCGTACAAAAGCATGTGCTTTACTAAGAATCATTTTAATTAGAAAAGCAATATATTCCCTGAAAGAATACCTTCAGATGTGTGGCAGGTTATTGAAGATAATATGCAGCCTTAAGTATGTGCTATTTCTGAGGATGGTGCAGTAAAATTCTGTAGGCTATAATCCTTTATACACTAGAAGGATGGATTGACACCGTTCTGGACCTGGACGTCCAGGTCTCAGAAGCATTTCTCTAATGACCAGAAGGTCTTTCTGCTTCACCTACAAATATTTTTCTCTTATCTGGAAACCACTATGATTAGATTAGGAGCCACTCTAACGGCTGCCTTTTCAGTTAATTCCTTCTTTATCTATCTCCAAACAGTCGCATTCTGAAATACTGGGTTGGTACTAAAAAACAGGGATTGTTGGTTGGTTGCGATTTAACACAAAACAAGGTTTTTTAAAATAGTTCCTCAAATTTTGTTTTTTATTTTGCATTCTGATTCTATTTTTATCATTACGACTACAAACAAAGGATTTTGAAAACAGCCTGGCTAACCTTTCAGAAACCATTTCCAGCTAGCACTATGGGTACTGAGGCTAGATAAGACTCTGTTATCAGAAGCTCTTCTCTGTCTGTTCTGGCCTGAACTCACTGAAAGTGAGCAGCATCCCCCATGTTTCCACCTTAAAATGCCCATGAACATTGCAAAATATGCCCAAGTAACACTGATTAGTCAGATAAAACTTATTGTAAACTAATAAGGGTCTTGAGAATGGAGCCTATCATTATTTTGTAAACACCTAGGGCCTATAACACTAGGCACCTTGTATTTTGCATACCTCTCTCTTATTGTTTGGTTCTAAACAATTTTCTTTAGCTTTGCATGACTTTCTTTTAGTACCTGAGAATGTTGGGACCAAGAATACTGTCCTAGATATTTTATATTAGGTAAGCAATTCACAGTACTGCTGACATACTTGATTCAGTAGATATAGTAATGTATTTTTGTTTTATAGTAAAGGTAACAGTGCTTTATTTTTTTCTAGGAATTTGTCAAATTTATTAAAAACATGTTATTGCACCAAAATAATGGAAGATGAAAATTCTAATATATTATGCTTCTGAACTGTAATTTTTTATTTTATTTTTTAAATAACAAGCTATCTTTTTTTTCATTTTATATACCGATCCTGATACACATTCCCTCTCCTCCTTCCATTTCCTCCACCTTCCCCCAATCCACCCCACAGAAAGGGTAAGGCACATTGCTTTGGGGGAAGGTCCAAAGCCCTCCCTACTATATCTAAGCTAAGTAAGGTATCCATCGAAAGAGAACTTGTTCCCAAAAATCCTGGTGCCACTACCAGTGGCCCCACATTCTGCCCCAGCCACACAACTGTCACACACATTAACAGGGCCTAGCTTGGAAATATGCTGGCTCCTTCCCTTGAAGTTGGTGAGCTCTCATTAGCACTGGTAGACTGTTTCAGTGGGTGTCCCCACCATGGTCATGACCTGTTTGCTTGTATTCTCACTCTTCCCACTGTTCAACTGGACTTTGACAGCTCAGCCCAGTGCTCTGCTGTGGGTCTCTGCCTCTGGTAACAGTGCTTTAAATAGTAGTAAAATCCTGTCATTGTTGATGAAGTGTCTCAAATTGTAAAGCTTTTTGAAAGGTTGATCTGAGTTTTATTCTGGAAGGGTTGAGTTGAACTCTACCCTGAAAGTTCCAACGGTGAATGATGATTATTGAGTGCAATACTTTGATGGAATGGCTGTTAGGATGGCAAATAAGTTCTCCAAAACTATTTACAAATTTATAAGGATGAATAACAATTCATTTTTCCTAAGAATCATATTTTTAACAATATTCACCAAGGGATCTATAAACAAAAACAAATAGAGGCAACACTTCACAAACATTAATGAGTAAGGGAACATTAGATTATAAAATCCTAGCACAGGTCTTTTGTGGGGAAAATGTGAGCCTGATAGGCTTACTACAAAGAACGAAACTGAAACAGATATATAACATAAATAAATCAAGGCAATTAATATGAAAGTAATACAAAACTAACTCCTAAGAGATTGCTTTGCTAACATATACACCAATAAATATATGCTATTCTGATAATGATTACTATGTTTTAATGAAACATGTAATTATAGACTAGTGGCTCCCCTTCTCTACACTGCTCACAGTGTTGAGAAACTGATCTGTCAACAAGTGACTGCAGCCTGAAAGTCCCTGTTTTACACAAACAGTGCTATATCACCTCAATGGGATAGTCTAAGGCAGGTTAGCAGATTATGACCTTGAATAGACCTTCCTAAGAAGAGGTACTTTGGGCCATAGAATCAGAGTATTTATTAATGTGAATGACCAAAGTTTCCATCTTTTTGTCATCTATCTTTCAAATTTTTACCTTTCTTCTTAAGAGAAAGAAATTTATGAATGCCTCCCTAAAACAAACAAACCTAAATATCAGTTAAGGATAACATTATACTTTGTGGAATGTTCTAGAAGAATTGTGACTTAAGTAGTAAAGTCAGGATTAAACCAGCATTCTCTTTGGTACTAATGATATTTAACATAGTTTTGGAATTTTGGGACAAAATTTCAAGAACAATAACAATTTTTGAAAATAGGAAAGGGATAAGTAATGAAATTCTGCATCAAATGTAAGATCTTACAGAACAACAAACAAAACCAACTGACATGCTTTGTAAGTGATGATTCTGTAATTTCACTCAGAAAAAGTGTGCAGGCCATTTCACAATACCAAATCACCAAGTAATGATTAAATAGAGTAAAATACTGTACAAGGCAAAATGATACATGCAAATTTTCCCATTCTTGGGAGCTTGACACAGGAAAACTGTTTGAATAAACCAGGTAAGCATAATGAGATGCTGTCTAAAACGGAAACAAGTAGGGTGGGGTTAAAAATAAAACATGGAGACCAATGTATACATAAAACATGCATGTATTTACGTAGTATTTCTTGAAGAACATGTAATAATTTCCTCAACAATAGCTTAGGATGGTATAATGAGACTCATCAAATTGTATCCTGAATAACTTCAATTTTCTGCCATGTACACACATTACGTTTCTTTTTTAATTAAAAACTTTTCACACAATGTGTTTTGATATAGTCATTCCCCACTATATTGTCTTCTTAAATTGTGTAACTAAATTTTATTTAAAAATCTTTTTTTTTGATTAATATCACATTCATAACATCCTGAGTTAAGCTTTCCTTCGAGGAACAATAGGTTTAATTAAGAATAATTAAAGCTGAATGAGTATCTCATACAGTTTAAGCAGGCCACAAGCAAACAAAATTTTTGAAGACAATAAATTATATTAATTTTATTTATTATGTAAACATAAATCTCCATAATAATAAAGTTTGTTCAAAATTTTTTGAAAAGATATATCCAGGAAGTTTTGTTGACTAATATCTTCCTTTCTATGTTCAAATTATCATCTGCTTCCAAACAGAACTTGATTGTGCTTGTTCACTCCCTATGTAAATCACAGCACTTATAGCTAGGTTTAAAGCAATCCTCAATTTCTGTTAAGGATTTCTTTAAATCACAACGGCTTTGAAAGCTATTTATAGTGTATTAGTTGACTTTTCCTTGTCCCAATGGGATCCCTCAGCTTGGGAAATTTAAAATAACAGATTTATTTGACTTAAGGTTTTGATGTATTTGAAGAAAGTAATCTTACTTTGGCATCCTATCATGGAAGGTGAAAGCACAGGGCAAGTTAAGGCACCAAACTTGCAGACTTAGCTCCTTTATAATAGCAGCTGTTCAGGAGAGGAGAGCCTTAACTCCCAACAGGCTTCACACTGGAGTGCACTGTGTTGGCCTTTAAGGACCTGCCATGTTTTGAGGGGGCATATTGAAACCATACCATGCAGCTCACTTAAATCAATATAAATAAGTAAAAAACTCCTCAAATTCCTCTTGGATTTTTTTTCTTGTCTTCATTGAGCTGTTTTAAATAATTAATCAATATTTATTTTTTGGAAGGTGTACTGTTTCTTCTACACAATGAAGAAAAGAAACATCCCTTTTGGAGGAAAATAACTCTCTTGTCATGCATTTGAACTGAAAAATCATGCTATGATATGCCTTACATGCAAAATTGTAAACATTTTTGTCTGGTCAGTTCTAACTCTTATTTAACAACTGTGGGGTGTTTTGGCGGCAGCAGTGTCTTATCGATTGCATAGGGCCTACACGCTGACTATTGCGGTATCACCTTCAGCAAAATCCAGGGTTGCTAGTATATTCACCATTTTATGAAATAATGAAATAATAAAGTTTATGGCTCTGTTTACGTAAGGTTCTTCTGTAGTTATTAATCAGTTGTGACACAGTTTGTTTTCTCAAGCCAGTAATTTGACTGCATATAGCATGAGAAAATTGACTAATGTGGTGAGGAAGGCAAGCTGTGCTGCCAGAGGTTGGCTTGGCTGTGTCTTAGCTCTATGGTACTGGTAAGGATTCTCACCTTCTGCTTCCAGATAGAACCATGACCATCATAACCCCCAGTACACATAGTCTGCTCATTTCTTAATCAAACAAACATAAACAGTGGGGGAGGGGGTACAGGTGAGCTGATAGTGCTATAGACAGCATAGGGCAAATTATTGGTGCAAATACAGAAAGGGGCCTCTCTCTGAATCAAAATCCCCTGAAGGAAGCATATGTAGTTCAACTGATTAAAAAATTATCATGTAAAACTTAAACAATTAAAAATTAAAGCTAAGTGAAATTCTCATGCCAGATGTATAATTTTCAACTCTGGGCCTTAATATTTCCTGTGGCCCCTGTCTGGAATGCTCATTTCTTAATTATCTACGTGAATCATTCCCTCACCATTATTTATCCTTCAAGTAATATTTCTTGACAGAATATTTCCTTGCCCATTTTTATTTAAAATATCTCCCAGATTTTCCTCCCTCTATTCCTTATTTATTTTGCAGAAGTATTTATTTCACTTGACATATTATATACCTTTTTATTAAGGAACATCTGTCTTTTATCATCAGGAAGTAGGCTTCATAAAGACAGATTTCCTGGTTGAGCCCCTACTGTCCCTTCCTTACCAGGAAATATGCTGTAATAAGGTGTGCTCAAGAGAAATGTGCCCATGAAAATAATAACTTTTAAAATAGAAAAATGGACTGACTGACTACTAATAAGGATATTTGTGTTTAATGGAGGCTTCCCTTAGCAAATGTCTTAGAGTTGGGCCCATGACCAGAATATTCTGGTCAACTCAAAATGAACTCAGTGTTATTTTGTGTCCTATACGGATTGATTTGTTAGGGCTATTAAAAAATTACTGGAATTTTGCTTCTGAATTGAGGTTTCTAGTTTGGCATTTTTATGGGCTGTATTTCTCTCTGTGTGTATGTGTGTATGTGTGTGTGTGTGTGTGTGTGTGTGTGTATGTTTATGCACATACATGCTTTATCGTTGACTTTTTGTTATATTTTTGCCCTTAATTGCTTTTCAATGCAAATACTTTTATGATCCTAATGGATTCTGGATAATATAACTTTTTGCCCCTATTTAATCTTAATCATAGTTTTTAAATTGTGGATTTAGGTAAGCAGTATGGAATGTTAGAGGCGGAAGGGACATTTTGTAGCCTCTTTGTAAGTGTCCATCTGTGTGTATCGTGCATTTATATGTAGGTATGTAGTAACATGATGGACGTGGGATGGGGCATGTACATACCGAAGCGCAGCCCTACCTACCTCATTCATCTTATATTTTTTGAGACAGAGTTATTTCTTTCCCTTCTTGGCCTAGAACTCACTAAATAGGCTAGGCTGGCTAGTCAGTAAGCTCCAGGTATCTTCGTATCCCTGGTACTGGAGTTATAATTTCATAACATCATGCTTGATGTTTTCTTTTAAACAGCATGCCTTCTGGTATTGATTTCAGATGCTCGTGATTGTTCAGTAAGAACTTATACAAATTAATATTACATCACCTACTTTACAGGCTGATACTAACACCCCTAAACCCTTCTGTTGAAGGGCAGGCATATAAAAAGAAGGGAATAGGCGAGGATATATTCACACATTAAAATTTAATCTTTACTATTGATGTTCACGCAAATGTGCACAAATGTATGAGGGCCTCTGAAATAGGAATTATTAGAAAAAATCAGATCCCTTATTTCAGAGGATTGATATGTCAATTGAGCAAACTGAAATTTCTATTTACTTCCAGAAAGTATACCTATCAGCTGTAAAGATAATTAGATGCACTTGATGACAAATGACTGCTTTCTCACTTCCCTGAGTCCATCAAACTGCCTAGACTATCAGGATGTGTCACTTACCTGTAGCTCAGTTTCTCTGTCTCTGTCTCTCTGTCCCTATCCTTGTCTGTCTCTCTGATGGCATTAGCTGATAACTGTAATCATTATTTAACCGATGCTAGTGTAAATGTTTATGGAATAAAGAGCCATTGACAGCTTTGGAAGAAAAATTTGCCTTAATTACTGAGGCCCTGAGATTTAATTAGTAAGTTATAGAGAATTTGAAGGAAGAAAAAAAAATAGTTCAAGACACCCACCTGCCATGTTTCACATCCCCAAGGACGTGGAAAGAACTAATCTTGTTCTCAGATGAAAAAGTTTCTTTTCTTAACAGACTACTATATACCATTTAAAAAAAAAAAAAACAAACAAAACAAAAAAAAAACTCCATGGTGCCTCAAAGGCAACTTTGAAAACCACTCAGTACTGCAGCCATTTTGATGTGATTTCAAAGCAGGAGAGATACATTATCATGGAAACAAGATCCAGGCTGATTTGAATTTCATCTGCTTCTGCAGCTCACCCCTTCTTGTGAAGTGATAATGTACCTTTAGGATCACTTCTATTTTTTTCCTTCTGCTTTACTAAAATGCATTGGCAGGAATAAAATAGGGTGATTCTAGTAAACAGTAACAAGGATGAATGGAATCATGGATTAGGAAGCAATGATTCCTCTTTCCTAGATGGCAAAAGCTATGTATATTTCATTTGAAATTAATTTTTGATTTGTCTTGAAATTTACTAACACCAACATTTGTACTAAAGTAAAAATTCATTTTATAAAGCTCCAATTGACAATCAACAATGCCTTAGGGTGATAATCAGACCATTCCAAACTTTGATGAGATGAAAAAACTATATTATCTGATTATTAAAATCTCTTATAAAATTATTTGTACTGAAACTTTCAATTCTATGTACATCATTATTTATTGATAGCTTTATAAGACAATATTTACTCTGTCCAAGAGCCTAAGTACAAGAGCCATGCTAGATGATGGTAACCGACTATTGTTAAATTAAAGAGGTCTTTGCATCCTTGTTGAATGGACTGCTCACAAACAACCTTGAATGTTGAAGCTGCTTATATTTCTGTAAAGTCCTTGTGGTTTGATTTCATTGGCGCATATAAGGTCCTGCTATACAGGGAGTTAGTGTATTTTTAGGGTAAGATTGTGAAATACAGGTCTCAAATATTAATGTTCTAAATACTGAGTTAACAGTCGAGGTTCAGAATAAAGCATACAGTGCTCTTAAGCCCTGCTTCTTCAGGTAAGGTGAAAAAGAACCAATTTCCTCCTTGTGTTGTGTTTTGTGGTTACCAACACACAGTATCCAGTTCCTCAAAAATGTAAATACAGAATATTTATCTTTCTTTTATATACTTTAGAAATGTGTTGCGTTATTTTATTACTCTTGAAAATGTATGGACAATCTGTCATAATTCCTATGTCTGAATAGCTAGTCAACAAACAAAATCACTGAAAATGGTTAATAAGACTCAAACATAGCTAATCTCATAATATACTATAAACATATCTAGTAATCAAAGCCTTATGCTACAAGATTAAAAACTGTTATAGACATTAATGGAACAAAACATAAGACACAGAAATAAGTTCATCCTGGCTTTAGTCATTGTTATTAGTTTTATGTAAGACAAGGTTAAATTCTGTGACCAAGGCTGACTTGAAATTCACAGTGTAGGCCCGGTTGGACTCATACTAACTGCCTACCTGGCTTAGCTTGCAAGATGTTGGAGGTGTAGGTATGAGTAGCCATGTCCAACTACAGCCAAACTTTTTCAGTCAGTTAGTTATAGAAAAGATTATATATGTATATATATACACACAGATATATAATATGTGTGTACGAAGGAGAAAAGATAGTTTTCACAATAAATGACATTTTTTTAAAAAAAATAATTTTTAAAATTAAAAATTTAAAAAAAGATATGTCCATGGGCAGAATGATATCAGATTTTTATTTTATACCAAATGTAGAATTCCAACTTCATGTGGTTGAAGATTTATATGAATGAAATCAGATTTAAGTCTTAGATGAAAATATATAAGGAAAGAATATTGACCTTGACTCAGTCAAGGCAAAATTAAACAAACAAGACTTTAAACACACACACATATGCAAACACACACACACACACACAGCTTGTGTGTCACAAAGAAATTGATTACCACAGTCAATCCAAATAAATGTTTGCTAACCATATTATTAATAAGAAGATGATCTTTGAATAAATATATGGAACACCACAATGTATTTTTAAGCAAATGTGAAGGTATATGTGTGTATGTGTATTTGGGATGCTGTGTATGTATGTGGGGGGTTGTATACATTTATACGTGCATGTGTGAGGCCAGAGGTGAATACTGAGCTGTCCAGCTTGATTTTTGTGGCAAGGTCTCTTGCTGGGACCTGGAGCTTACTACATGGGATTGAATGTTTGACTTGTGGATTCTGAGAATTTGTCTGTCTGTACTTCACCAGCATGTACCCACACTCAACTATTTAATTTATGTGACTGTTGGGGCTTGACAGCACTTACCGACTGAGCTATATTCCAGCCATTCTTATATTTTAATTAATTTTTGAAAGCGCACAAATAAATAACATATATTTTAAAAAGCTTAACAAGTAATTATCAGGCAAATACAAATCAAAAACCACATTTAATGATTATCTTGCACTTGTTGGAACGGTGGTAACCAGAGAGACATAGATAAGTTTTTAGTGATAATGTGGATAAAAGGATCTGTATGCTACAGACACTTGCACATTAGTTTAGCTATTACGAGATGTAATGTATTAATTACTCCTAAACTACTACCTGGCCCAACCCCCCCTTTCTGTGTACATATTTAAAAGAAAGGAAATCAATATATTTGACAGTTATGCATAGTCCTATGTTTACAGCAGGATTGACAGTGGTAAACACATGGGGCAAACCATGACACACCATTAACTTTTAGGGAAATATGGAGTATTAGTCTTTTGTATATTGGGGACTTATAATATACAAAATGAAATTAGCCACACACAAAATGGCAAAAGTTGTAAGATCTCAATTTTAGACATGATCCAAAACTATTATATTCAAGTAGAATGCTATTTTCTATGGTTGGAGTTGAGAGCAATGAGTGTTGGTCAAAGGGAACAAGACTCCAGTTAGACAGAGTAAATGAATTCTGGAGATCTTCTGCACAGTGTGGCTACACTTAACCATAGTGAATTCAGTGCCATGCTTCAAATATTGAAATTCACATGAAAATACATCTTAAATAAACACAGTATGACAAGTATGTTAGTATTTCTTAATTAGCTTCACTGTAGTGACTATTTTACAACATATACAAATATCACAATGTGTACATGAATAGCTTTCGCTTTTATTCTCAGTTGCACATTAAACCTAGAAATGATAGTGTTCTGATAAAGGAGTGTGATGGATATTTTTGGATATCAACTTGACTCTATCTGGAAATAAAATCCAAGCAGATGGACATACTTGTGAGGGATTTTTCTTGATTGAGTTATGTGAAGTAAGACTCACTCTGAATCTAGATCATTTGACATCAGCAGATCCACACTAAATCTGACCTATGCTTTCTGTTGTCAGTCTACGTAAAAAGACAGGAAGAAAGAAATCTTTGCTTTTTGCCTGCTTGCTCTCTCTATCACTGGCAAGTTCACATATCCTATTCCTAAGCTGTTTTTTTTTCTGTTGTTAAACCAGCTACTTTAGGACTCCAGTGTGTACTGAAACTAGCAGCTATCTAGGACCTACCTAGAACTCCATCACCAATTGGAGACTGCTGAGACATCCAGGATGTGGACTAAGCAAGTATTACTTATTGGCCTTTCCGTCAGGAAACAGCTCAGTTTAGAAGAGTAGCAATTTCTCATATTATGGAGAAATATCTGAAAGATGTGTTCAAGTACAATTATAAAGACTATCTTCTGCTGGTGCAGGAGCACCAGCAGTGATGAAGGATGGCTTTCCCATCTGCTCTTGAGAGACAGGCTAAGTCATACAGACACGGTTAAGATTGTCTGTAATGATGATATAAAGGCTTTGCTCACTTCTGTGACCAGAAAGCTGCAAATATCAGGCATGTAGAACATCTAAAGCCTTTTGTGTTGCAACATATTTGAAGGTCTCACACAATGAAGCAATATTCCTGCAAACATTCTCAGGTTCCGGTGTTTTGACGTCTCCCTCCATAAGATACCTAGGTTCTCAGTTTATGTATAATGCCCTTTAAAATTCTCACAACTAAAATCTAGACTTCATTAGTGGATTTAATGAAACAAGAAGTTTACATGAACTAAAAGATCATTGCCAATTTGGAGAACAGAGAGTAGATGAATTAACATCACAAGAGAAACTGCATATATGATCTTTTTTATGAATAGTTCATTAAGGTTATCAACAATATTTCTGATTTGGAATTCTTAAAGCAGCTAAGAGCCCTAAATTAACAGGAAAGCCTTGAGATTTTGGAGCAAAACTTTACCATCATCTGTAAACAATTATTCTTCCTTTTGAGAGATAGATCTTGATTCGCTAATGAACTTGAGGGGAAATTGGACATTTGACAAGGGGCCACCAAGTTACCACAAGACATGAACTTCCTATCAGGAGTTGGATATTATCTGATCCATAAAGCCATGAAGAATATGTACATGGCAGCAATCCATTGTCAAATAGAAATGAAAATTGGCTAAAGTAAGTACTGAATGCCCAAACATATTACATGAAATGATGGCTCAAATACCTGCATTTTATACCACTGTTGCAATGTATCGTCTCCCAAGCATGCCCCCATACACTCTCTGGGTGTACCTTATGATTGCTTGACTGTGGAAGAGAAGACTGGAAAGAGGTTTAATGATGGTTCTACATGTCCATAAGTGAACAGCTGTGGCCTTGTAACCTCTTCCGGGGACAACCCTGAAAGATGCTGGTAAAGAGAAATCTTCATAGTAGGCAGAGCTTTAAGAAGTACAAAAGGTTGTACAGTTTTCTTGAAAAGAGAAATGGCCAGATATGCAGTTGCTCACTGATTCAAGTATTGTAGCCAATGGACTGACTGTATTGTCAGAGAATGTAAAGAGCATAATTGGAAAGTTTGTAAGAAAGATATCCATGTAAGAGGTATGTGGATTGGGGTGGATTGGATAAAGAATCTGAAGGTACTCATGTACCATATCATCAAAACTTGGCTTGAGCAGAGAAGTTCTGTAATAAAGTAGATATTCCTTCTAAAGAAAGACCACTTTTCCCCCAGCTATTCCTATCTTTGTCTAATGGGTCCATGAGAAAAGTGCCCATGGTAACAGAGATGGAGGTTATATGTAGGCTCAACAACGTTAACTTCCACTCATCAAGGCTGATGTCGATACCGCTGCTGATGAGTGTCATCTCCTCCAACAACAGAGACCAACACTGAGTCCCAATATGACACCATATGCTTAGTGACTAGCGAGTGACCTGATGGCAGGTTGACTACAGTGGACCATTTATTTTGTTGAAAAGGCAATCCTTTGTCTTTCTCAGATTATTGGTATTTATTCTGGTTATAGATTTGTCTTCCATGCATGTAAACCTTATGCCAAAACTACTGTTGGTGAACTTATAGAATGTCTTATCCATAATCATGGTATTCCACAGGGCATTACTTTTGACCAAGGTATTCACTTTACAGCCAGAAAAGTACAACTGCAGGCCCACACTCAAGGAATCTACTGGTCTTACCATATTCTCCACCCATCTGAAGAGCTAACCTGTTAGAAAAATATAATGGTCTTTTGAAGACACAGTTACAGTGACCATTATGTGCCAGTAGCATGGATGGGGGTATTGTTCCCTGGAAGAGATAGGAATATTTCTTACAGAAGCCTCTCCACCAATGCAAATAATTACAATCATACCGAATCAGGCCAAATAAAATTGCCAATGTTTAATGCAGTGCTCCCGGGTGTCACCAAGAAAGCATGGCGAGGGGAAGAGAAAAAAAAAAGCGGCGACCATGCAAAACCCAGAGACCACTTGTACATTCTCTGGGGGGCAGTTTAAGTGGCTTGTTGGAGTGGTCTTGACCTTCCCCTGGGGGAGATTATAATTTGGTAGCCCTTCTTGACCCTCCCTGAGGAGAGCTCACCATTTGGCGGGCTTTCTCAGAGGTGGAGTTTGGACTAAGTCAACTCCCAGGAGAGGGGTTGGAAAGGTAGTTCCTCCCCAGTATTCTAGACGTGGGTGCCAGGGGCAGGGATGAGGTCTCCGGCAATAATAAGAAGGTGGTACATGTTTTGAATCAGTGTTTAAGGTGTGATTTAGTTTCCCCATAGCCAAGAGTCTTGGGTCAAGGAATCAATGGGTAAAAAAAGGAATTGCTTAATTCATTTTCACAAATAGTACTCTATGAGAAAATTAGTTTCCTCTTTCTATAATCTTAAATTCTGCTGAATTAGATGTTTTGATTCCAGACAGGGGGCATTCTTGCCATGAAACACAATAAACATTCCTCAGAACTGGAAAGTTCAGTCTTTTCCTTGGCCACTCTGGGCTCCTGATTCCTTTAACCAATGGGCTAAGAAAAGAACAACAGGGTAGAACGTGTGACTGATCCAGTTGTAATTACCAGGAAGAAATTAGACGACTTCTTCAAAACAGAAGTAAGGAAGTTCATATCTGGCTTGCAGGAGATTGTTCTCATTTTCTCATGGCATTAACAAGCCCTGAATCTAAAGTCAATCGGAAACTATAACAAACAAATATAGAGAGAAGTTTCTGTCCCAACTGGTCCTCAACCTCAGTCTGAAAATGGTGATCCTGCCTCTAGGAATCTCAGAATGAGACGGTGCTTGAGAGCTGTCTCATCTCTCTCTATAATCCTCTATAGTTCTGTTATTGAAGGCATGCACCATTACTGCATGGTCTCTATGGCAAACTAGTGTGACTACTGGGAATAAAGATGTGTGTCATTACTACCTAGTCTGTAAGGCTGGCCAGTGTAGCTGTTCTACTTTTCTGATCCTGAGAAAATTTTGTTTATTAAAACACAAATGAAATGCCACTACAAACCAATCCAGACAGGATGACAAAGGACATAGACCTTTCAGGAAGGTATGGGCCACTTCTTCAGGAAAAGAGTGAACAAAGACCAATTCAGGTGGTTAGTGAAGATAAAGGAAATACATAGTAGAAAGCAGAGAAAGGTAGTAATAAATACCAGGCAAGAAAATATAATAATTTTAAGAAGTGAGGATTATAATTGAAATAAGTGTTTCTGATCTATATTAATGTATTATGCATATATATGACAAATATATGATTTTTGTACATTTGTCATTTGTTTTCTTTTGTTGATATTCACTTGATGAAACATAATACCAATTGAGATAATATCAATGGTTGTAACATTTACATTAGGAGACACTGAAAGATGTCTCTCAAGGTATGTCAAACTTACTTAAAAATATAATGTATTTGCATTTGTATATGGATAGTTATGTCATATTGAGTGTAATTAAGACTTGGTTGTTGCCTTCATTTGGAAATTTATCTTGGTATAAGGATATCTGGTTGTGTGTAACTCTGAACATAGGTGGATTTTATGATGGTTAATGTTGGCTGTCAACTTGACTATATATGGAATTAGATGAAACACAAGCAGCTAGCCAACCTGTGGAGAATTGTTCATCTCTGCATCATTTCAGGTTAGAATTTCTATGCTAAATCTTGGTTACACCTTGTAGTGACAGTCTACTGCTGTGGGATAAAGCTTTGGTGCATTGTAATGATTTGTCCCTCGTATTGGTTTAATAAAACATTAACTTGTCAGTAGCCAGGCAAGAAGTATACATGGGGCAACCAGACTAGGAGAATTCTGGGAAGAGGATAGGCAGAGATTCAGTTGTCATCCAGAAGAAGAAGCAAGATGAGAATGCCTTATTGTGAAAAGGTACCAAGCTATATGACTAAACATAGATAATAATTAGAGGTTAACTAAAGTTGTAAGTGGTAGATAGCAATAAGCCTGAAGAATAGGCCAGTTTGTAATTAATATAAGCCTCTGTGTATTTATTTGGGACTGAATGGTTATGGGACCAGATGAGAAAGAAATTTCCATCTATCACCCATATAAAATGACATGAAATAAGGAAGTACTTGCCTATTGTATATAAACCCTCACTATCAGTGGCAAGTTCATATATACTGTTTGTTCCTTTTCTGGTTTTAGAATCTACTTCTTGAAATTCTAATGTGGATTGGAAACTTACAGTTCTCTAGGACTTCCCTGGGATTCCAGCACCAGACTGGGACTGCTGAAACATCCAGTATTGTGGACTGAACATCTACCATATCCTTCATCTTTTCATTAAGACACAGCCATTGTTGGAAGTACTTGGAACACAGCCTGCAAGCCACTCTCATACATTCCCCCAACATGCATGCATACATGCAAGCACGCACTCACACATGTACACACACAAATATATTCCATCAGTTCTGTTCCTTTAGAGAACCCTGATTGATACAAGAAGAGATACTTAGGTTAAAGTTTGGGGGTATAAGGAGAAAAAAGGAGGAGAAAGGATTTTGATATAAAAATTACTACACATGGAGAGGCAAAACGACTCATTGAGTAAGGATGCTCGTTGATACATTTGAGGATGTGAAATTTCTGCAAGTTTTTCTTATAACATCCACATGTGAATTTGGACATATGTGCCCGCTTTCTCTCTATCTCTGCTTTAACATTACCATGATCACTGATATTGGCATGATTTCATCTCATTTATGTAACCTTGCCATTTCAGGAATGTGTTTTTCATCTTTGTCCCCTCTTTTGACCTTCTCTCTTTTCTTCCTCTTTTGAGCTCTCCATTTCTTTCCTCTCAGGGTCTGGTTCAGTCTGCTTGCTGTGTTTGTTCTTTCCTCTCCCTTCTCTAGACTGTCTCAGATGGCTCTGACTGTACGTGCCCTCATATCTACAATAAAACTTTCTCTTCAACCATACCTTGGAGTGGTCATATCCTCATTTTCATCTAGACACAATTCATGATTCAGAAGACTTACAATGAGCTGAGCCCCAATATTTTGGAGGAAATTTGAAGCAATTATGTTCAATCTGGATCCAAAGGCAGTTTTTAAGATTAAAACAAAAATGATAAAAGCTGGGGATTTAGTTTAATATCAGTGTTGGATTAGCCTGCATGAGCCTATGGGTTCAAACTCTAGTTCTGAAAATATAAAATGGATAACTTTAATAAATATTATTTAAATTGTACAAAATGGTAAACATTTCAAAATAAAATAAGTATAGCTATAGTTCTAAATGTTTTGGACCCAAATGAACATTTCCTCAATATTTACCAGTTATGTAGTTTTCAGTAAGTTAGGAACCTCCCTAAGAAAATTCATCTTTAAATCAGGGATCAACATACTTAATCTATACTACAGAACTAACTGGAATCATAATGCCTTGATAGAATAACTGTTCAGCCAGTGGTCAAATCCCCCACAAACAATGATAGTTAGAACAAGATAAAATAGTATGCACTTGGTGGAAACTTAATTGGTAATAAACAACATCCAGAGAGTAGCATGATTAAATGTATCTCAAAATTTTATACTGTTACTAGATGGCAAATCTGATTATTGAGACATTGGAATCATCGTGGTGAAAATGATGGAGACTGTCAAAACAAATCTAATGACAGTGATAATGATGGTTATAATGTGGACCAAGACAGCCAATAAGGATGCCAATCAGATCAAGCGCTCTCTTGTGTGGTATTTATGTCTCAGAGTATGCTGTATATAGATGTGTAATCTCCCACAGAGCTCAGATTAAGCTTGCCAAATGAACAAAGCCAATCATAGCTAGCTGAGCTTGTTTTTAGTGTCACTTCAGCTTAGAAAGACAGAGAATGAATCAGAAAAGCAAATAGTAAAAAAATACCCACAGACCATCATTCAGTGAAGGAAACCCGGGGACTGCATTGAGAATTTTGGCAGAAGTTTGCGTTTCAGAGGCCAATATTTACCAATTGGAAGAAGTTCATGGTGCAATTGTAACTCCAGGAGTAAGCAATAACTTTAGACGGCAAAAAAAAAAAACCCTATACCGACAACAACAAGAAAAAAAGCCCAACACTAACACTTTTATTCTGTCAGATGTACCAGGTACATACTTCTGAGAAATGATTCTATGAACCCTCCAGTATTGATTCTAAATGACATTTAATGGGGATTTTATGAATCTTTTAATTATTTTTTCTATAAGCATTGTACTATTATATTCTTTTAAAATGTATTTCTCTTGTGTTTTGAGATTATGACAGCATTTCCTCTTCTCTTTCTTCCTATCAAACATTGCCATACACTCCTTCTTGTTTTTTGGCCTTTTTCCCCACTAATTGCAACTACTTACATAGGTACATTGGTGCTACTTTATTGGCTTTTGGCTTTGTATAGTGTTGGAATCCTCTTTATTTGTTCTTCCTTCTTATTAACAACACACACACACACACACACACATATATGATATGCTCAGTTACTTATATATATGCTTTCAAGGATGACTTTTGGTATTGGAAAACAAATTGATTAGAAATTTAGTTATAGAACTCTGTTGAAAATGAGCACTGAAACTTTCCTTACAGTATTTTACTATTTTTTGCTTTGCTTTTTTTAAGATTTTTTATTTATTGTATCTACAGTATTCTGCCTGCATGTTTGCTTGCAGACCAGAAAAGGGCAGCAGATTTCATTCTAGATGGTTATGAGCCTCAATGTGGTTGCTGGTCATTGAACTTAGGACCTCTGGAAGAAAATCCAGTTTCCTCAACCTCTGAGCCATCTCTCCAGTCCTATTTTTGGCTTTTCATACAAAGATGTTTCTGAGTTTGATGATCAATTGCTGGAGTTTTTACAAACCTTCATAAAGGATCCACACAAATAGTTTACCCTATCAAGTTTTGATTGTAGTTATGGATAGAAGGCTCAATGGCTCAAATCAAACTACGAATTTGTCTTTTCTCTTATTCATTCATTCAAGAAATAAAAGGGAGAGAAGGAAAGAAGGGGGTGATGACTAGAGAAGGCAGAGGGGAACGTTGGTGGTCTGTTTTTCTTTTTTTTTCATTAATTGAGCCAAAAATGAGAATTCATTTCCTTCTCCAGCACTGATTGCTTACAATATATATGACTTTCCTTTCCAAGGCTGTTTTACCCAGAGCATGTTCTAGCTGCGGATTTCTTGTTGTTTTCAATTGTAAACAGTACTGTTTTGCTTCTTTTCTCCATATTTCTCTCCATCCTTTTGCTTTCTTCCCTTCTTATTATTAGCATATATTAATCAGACAAAATAATGAGTTTCAGTCATTATAATATTTTCATATATATTTACACCATGTAGTTATTCGTATTCATTCTCATATTCCATTATCCTCTTCTGTCTGCTCCCTAGCCCACTAGTCCCCTTCTTCCTCTTTCCTAGTAGTCGCCTTTCTATACACAGATGGAGAGAGAGAGAGAGAGAGAGAGAGAGAGAGCAGAAGTAAAAGGGAAAAAAAGGAGACAAAGATGAGAGGGGTTCATATGTTTCCACTGTTTATGGAAGGCATCAAAGAACACACTAACAACATGGACCAAGGTCAACTTTCTTGTTTAAAAAATTAGCCTTATTTCATTTTGTATATAAACTCAGTCCAGTTTAAGGGAATCGTTCTAAAATTCCTGAAGTTGGCAAAAGGAGGAGGCTCAGAGATTAATTGATTTGATTTGGTTCATAAACCAGTGGTATGTGCTATTCTTTTTATTATATATGTGTTTTATCATGGGTGTTGAGAATGAGGATAAATATATTGCTGAGGCAGTAAAGATAAAGGCCTAATGGAGACTTATGAAGACCAGGAAGGCCTCTAATGGTGCCTTTAAAGACTCCATGAAGTAATACACTTGACTTTGAAGAGAAAATGCAGTAACACAGATTGAAATAAAAACCATTATATGTCGTTGGGCATTGACCACAGGCCTGGAAAGGTTGAACATGGGCTCTTAAGTGTAACCTTCTGAGATGATCACTCTGATTGACCATTCTCTGCAAAGCAGGAACAGAAAAGAATACTTGTAGCTCAGGCATTACAATAATTCAGCCTGAGAACATATGAAACAAAAGGAGTCTTAGGGTTTGAGATGTGATTATTTTTGTTCTCTAGAAAAATGGAAAGGATTGCATAAAATAGTCTCCTCCTGCTGTGTGATGACTGCAGTTAACATCTACTTTATTTTCTGTGGTTCTTAGTAATTTTATTTTAAACTAATGAATCTATGAAATATGAATAATGCTATTATATACTATAGCATGTTCTCACTTGCACCAAGATACACTCACTACCTTAAAATATTCCATAAACTCACTTTAGAAGCAAGTATACATTAATTTTCAAAATTATTCTTTAAATTACAAATTATTGCATGTATACGATTAGTATACAGGACCATAGTAAGAAAACAAAAATAAATAAGACACCTTCTTATACATGCTTATGTGTATAGTTATTAGAAGCAGTTACTTCTTACAACATTTTAGGAAGAATGCATCAAGCTTCCCTATGTCTTGTCTCCTAAGCTCCATTGCTTAGGAAGCCAATTGACATTCTCTAATGACATTACTTATTTTTTAACCATGCACCTTAATTGACCACAATGAATAATTAAGAGAAAATGAAGTTAAATGTGAAAGTTGGCTAAGAGTTAGGTAACATCACACTCCTTAAAGTCCTAGTTGTAGTTTAAGTCCGTAATGTATCAAATCGGCAATTTCATCTTCATGTGCAAATTATCACAGGATGAGCAATTTAAACAAACACTTGCTTAGTTCAGCTTGTGGTCTGGTGGGCCCAAAGATAAGATGACTTTGAAATGGTATGCTAGAAGGAGTAAACCAGTTTTACCATATTTCTTCTAATCCAAATTCTAATTCCACTAGGGTGACCGTATCCTTGTGATTTACTGGTCTCAAATGGGCTAACCATAGTGTCAGTGTTAGGATAGTAAGGAATATGAATTATTGAGAGACACAGATGATCAATATGTAACACTGACAGAGCAAATATTATTCTTACATTGCTGGATCACTACTTTAAGATGGCGGTTATGCTTTTAATCCCATCACAAGAGAATCAGAGGCAAGAGAATTTCTGTGAACTTGAGGTCAGCCTCATCTACATAAAATTCCTCAACAGCTGGAACCACATATGGAGACCCTATCTCAAAAACAAAACCAACTAAAACAACATCAATAACAACAAAGCACAAAACAGATAACAAACAGACAAATAAAACAAAGCAAAAAAAAAAACCCAAAAAAACAGCAAATCTTTGTAAAAGCCTGGTTTGCAGTCTAAGTATTTGGGAATCTGAGGTATAATTGTTATGTATTTGAGGGTAGCATGATTTCTGGAGTGTTAAAACCATTTTTTTTTGGAAAGACAGCAATTCATTACTTCTTGACTCTAACTGTGGAGAGAAATGAAATACTTTGTACAGAGTCAAATAACCTCTTCGGTTAATTAATCATCTCATCCCATTAATGGTTTCCAAGTGAAGCTTGCAAGCAACAGAAGCTGCAGACGTGAATGCTTTCATTTCATTTCAACTGAAACAAATCCCGTGCATCACTTGAGAGCTCATTGGTGAAAATGTAATCATGCTCCTTTACCCATGAAATGCACCTATACATCACAGTAGTATATATCACAGAGATTTTATTTTATGAATTAAACATGAGGCTTATCTTTCATGATTGAGAGACTGTTTGGAAGGAAAACTGGAAGAAAGATAGTATTATATTATTTTGAGATAGCTATCAATTGATTTAAAATTATCACTTATTTAGCTATAATCAAAAGTTCTGAGCAATTTTAAGCCACCTGGAAAATGATGGTACAGTGATTCCCAATCTCCAAGGGTCTACTCCAAATCTACTGTTTGAAGCCTAGATTTATTAAATTATGTGTTTCGATTGAATTTTTAATCATTGTAGTGAAGCAGCTGCCAACTTTTTCCATGAGCATATATCTCTTTAATAACTGAAAAGAAAAGATCAAGTCCATTAATTTTTCAAATATTTTCAGAAGATAATGATTAATCAAAAGGAAATCATACCAAGGTGTCTTTAATTTTGTCATTCTTTGAGCTCCTCCATAATTTTAGCAAGTCATAGTGATTCCAGTCCTTTCTGATTGTTTGAAGTTGATGTCTCAAGAATGACATAAGGGAAAAATGTCTCCACTTGAAAAAGTCAAACAGAAGTTACCTTTGTGATTGCAGCACAGTGGAGCGTGCCTTCATTTTGTGATTCAGATACATAATCATTTATGAGATTAGAAAATGAATGACTTATCAGTTAATTAAGGGAGGAGATATAAAAGGATGTCTAATAAGAGGAACAAGTGAGGAGGTGAAATAGCTTGTGTTATATGGTATAGCAAGATAACTATGGCTGCCAGCAGAAGAGACATGTTTCACTTTAATGTGGGAAACTTCTCAGTTATCAGCATAGGAATAGGGTGCATATTTGAGGTGACTGTTCTGCTAATTATCCTAGTCTGATCATTGTACACTCTAAACACAGCTTGAAGTACAACCCTTGTATCACTGATATATAGAATTATCCTTTATTAATTAAAATATGTATTAAAATGAAAATGAAAACTTTTGAAAAAAAAAAGGGACTCCTCGACACTGGACCCCAACCTAAGAAATGAGTGAAGGAGACAAGAGTGTAGATAGAGCAGGACTGAAGTCAGGGGTTGGTAGTCATGAACAAAACTGCCCTCTTCTCACTGGGAGACAGATAGATCCTTTAAAAATGAGTTAAATTAAGATTGGTTGTTCTGTTGCCACTAAAGGATGTGAAGTCAGATCATGGCACAAAGGAAGTTTCATCTCTCCCATAAACTAAATGTGACTTCAGTTATCAGCTTGGATAGAACAGGTATCACTATTTCAGGAAAAGATTTTAAAGGCTACAGAGTATCCACGAACTCTTACCACTGACACCAATAATTTTGTTTTAAAAGGAGGTAATGACTCCCAAATGAGGATGGATAAATATAATGTCTCATGCCAAATGTTCGTAAACAGTTCTCTCTGTGGACTGGGGAGCAATATGGAATCACGATATTGCCCAGATAAACATAATCTCACTCAAAACAGTTACTGCCACTAGTCCTGGAGTATCCTCAGTAGCAGAATTTTCATCACACCAGAGAATCCGTGACTTCTATTCTGGACAGCTGGAATTAGATTCCTCGTCTTCTGTCTCTTTGGAACACTGCAGCTCTTCCATAGAAACAGGTAGCTATGACGTCAAGAGCGAATGGGTACAAAAGTCTATTGGAAAAAAATACTAGTATTATTATAGTAACTTTCTAGCTTGGGTCACCTTTTATTTTACTTGACTTTCACTATTTTCTGGTACCAAAAGATTGACCTTTATCCTTTCCCTTAGAACACTAGAATTAAAAATATTTATGGTTTGCAGTAATGCATTCACTTCTATGGCAAAATGCTGCCAATTGGTGTTTTTCTCCTCTATTTCAGAAGATGATTACATGTTCACAATTTACAAGGTATTGTACACATTTCAGTGGGGAATTGTAAGACTTTATCTTTTGACAGCAAGAAGGAATTACTGCCCTTTTTAAAATAGCCTTCCTATTTTGTCCAAATAAATGATTCATGCTGGAGACTTCATGATGTCTTTTGTTGGTTTCTGTGAATTTCAGCACAGGCAGTCAAAAGGAAAAAGAAGTAATGTGTTTCTGAAAATTTCAGCAAATTATAGGTTTTCTATGCGAAGGAAGATGCATTCAAATGTCTCTCATTCTACTCTCCTCTTCCTTCCATGCTTTATTAATGCACAGCTTGGATCAAGGAAAGGAAAATAAACGAGAGGGTAGGAAACAGATATTTTCCCTTTTGTATTTCATTATTTTCTGTAGTAGTTCTCTTTGCCCAGTTACTTTCCACTTCATCCTTACAACAACAAAAAACAGTGAGGAATGTTTGCTCATGTTGAATAACAGATAGCCACCATTCTCAGAAGCCACTTCATTTAAAAATCACAGCACACTTTAGTAAGTGTGGTTTATTTTGTACATTTCTTAAAAGTACAAAATTCAAGTAATAAAAATACTGTCTCAAAACTCCTGGGAGACTCTTAGGTATATAACTAACAAAGTGCTTGAAGCTTTGAGAATGCAATTATTTGAAAGATCTGGGATTGACTTCCAAATCCCTTTTCCATACTGTTTAAGTATCCTAAAATTTACTAATAACTGTACAAGCCCAAACCAACCCAAATCCCAGCATGGAGAGGGAATTTGAGCAGATTGTCCCATCCTTAGCTGTGGAGTGATTGGTGATTAGCTGCTGGAAAGAGAATGGCCAGTTTTCTCTAAGAGTGTAGTACCTTACAAGTAGACAGCACTCCTGTGAAAGATCACACACAAAGTGGATCTTTGGATAGCACAAAGTGGTCTTTAAAGGGGAAAAAAAGAAAGAAAAAAACAAATTCAGAGTTGGGTGGATAGGAAGTGAGAGGATCTTGGAAAAGTTTTGGATAGTGAAAAAGTTCAGAACATAATTTACCAAACTCCCAGAGAACTAATTTTTAAAATATCAAAAAACTGCTAACAATTTATGCTTAGCTTTAAGAAGTAAAATTCAAATTTTAAATTCTAGTAAATTCTTAAGCATGGTCAAAATGAATAGCCCTAATTTTTCTTATTATATATAATTAATAAACAAAAACAGAAGAATATGACACTGTCTTAGAATTCTAGGTAATTTGTAAAGCCTGCAATGGACATTGAGAAGGAAAGAGAACTGAATGTTAGATGCAATCAAAATAAAATGTCAATAAAATATGTTGGAATTGTCTATGGTCAAGATAATGTTAATAAAATGGTCAGTTGTACTGGAAATGTTGGGACAATAATTCATTTGTCATGGCCTTGGCAGCAAGAATCTAGAGTGAACTGCACAATCAGGCCCTTGCTTTTGTGTAAGCCCAGTCCCATATCCTTGTTATGAGGGTCCTTTTCCTTGTACTTTGAAATTCAGTCTCTACCAAGCAGACACAGACTCCTCCCTGATTCTTCTAGAACCTGTCACAGAGCTCTTCCCTTTAGGTAAGAAGGCTAGTGGGTTTGACATGTACTTAGGAGGAAAAAGTATATTAAGGATGCCCTTTCAGTATATTAAAGCAGCTGTGAAATGGGATGCTTAGATTTTCAGGAGTCTGTGATCTCTTAGGCACAACATTTTACTGCCTTTCTTTATATGCTGACTTTAGTAACTCTTCCACCAAAGGAGCAAGCCCATAGGCTCTTCTCTTGGTATCTATCCAATATACTTTCAGCTCATAGCGAAAATCTACTATGATCCCCTTCCCAGAGGCCCCAATATGAAGCAAAAATCTCTGTGTGTGTGTGTGCGTGCGTGTGAGCAAAAAAAGTGTGTTTTTAATTTGTGTGTGTGTATAGAAAGTATTGCTGTCATTCAAAATTATCTCCTCGATGTTCATCTTGAAATAAAACAAATGGTGAAAGTTGTTTTAATTGAACATTATTCTTTAACATCAATTAAATAAATATTTGTGGTATAGAAGATATGCAGAGTGATGACATTACATAAATGCAGGTATTTGCCATGTTATCCCCAAAGAACTTACTTATAGGCTTATTCTTTTTCATTCTCATACAAATAATTGTTGCATCTAAAAAACCAATTTTATTCCTTTTTCAGGCTATTGCATTTATTTCAACATCATTTGAACTTTTGTATGTTTTTCTTACAATTTCTAAACTTGATATACACTGTATGATTTTTCTAGAATATTTTTTGTTTTTTTTAATTTAACAAATTGTTTCTTAAGTTGATATAGTATATTGCAGTCTTCTTCCTTCCCTGCACTGTGGTATTCTGTTCTGCTCTTGATGGAGGGTATATGGCATTTTCATTCTTTTCCACACTGCAAATTCTGCTCAGGAACATTCTTTTTAATGACACCTAGGGAGCAAACAGTAGAAGAGTTCTTTTGGGCAGGTGTGGAGGACTGCAAAGTGAGTCGCTGTAAATAGGGAGGCACATAAGCAATATTTCTATGCAAATCTAAAATTTATGAACAGGAATGTGATTAACTGTTAGTCTGAATGACATTTAAATCATTGCCTTCGTATATATTTTCTAGTTTACTTAAAGATTAAAATAGTGATAGAATATCATATCTACTGGAGTGATCAATTTTCCTAGTAGCTGTTATTGAAGTTTTCAACTTTTTCCACTAAAAATTTCAAACACAATAAATCATGTTTCCTCCTACACGTTTCTGTTTCTAGTGTTCAAATTCTGCTTCTTGGCTCAAATATTAAATCCTTTTATTGATACCACTTCTTCTTACTCATAATTCTTTTGTAGTAAAGATCTTAGTTATCCAAAAAAAAATTTAACCAATTTGGCAGTGGTTAATTACTCTAGATTAGCTGACCCTGAACAAAACCTGACAAACTCCACAAGGAGAAACAGCAGTAAAGATTGTATGTAGCTCAGAAGGTATGGGCTTATTAGTGATCAAAGTGTGTCAACAAGAAAGAACAAAATGCTCCTTTGGGGAGCAATCAAGAGTCTAGTTTCAAGAAACATCTCAGAAGAGAATGGGAAAAATGTAAAACCTGACACCTGGGTAGAGAGCCATGAGATGCTGACTTGTGGACACAGTAAGACTGTTTCCAGGGTAGAGAGCCATGAGATGCTGACTTGTGGACACAGTAAGACTGTTCCCAGGGTAGAGAGCCATGAGATGGTGGGTCATGGATGCAGTGAGACTCTTTTGCACCTCACCTTGCAGCAGCTGTGGTTACCAAAACAAGCCTGCACAAGTCAGTTCAAAGTCCAGCATGTACTTCTTCAAGGTCGCTAAGTCCCACCTCTGGCTGAAAAGATGTTGGCAGTGAAAAGTCCAGAAAGTCAAGCATGAACTGCTGCAGGGTCCCTAGGGCCCCACAGTCCACATCTTCTGAGGGAAGGAAAGTGAATGTCCTGTCAGAGATATAGCCTTTAGAAAGTTACTCATACCTAACTGGATGAATGCACACTCAGATACATGTGGGCAGCACAAAGGGTTTCATGATGACAATGAAAAAGGAGGGATTGAAGTGAGGAGGGAGCCAGGTAAAGTTAAAGGGAATTAGCAATGCATGAATATGATCAAAATATATTATATCAATGCATGAAATTATCAAATAATAAAATAAATTTTAAAAGACTAGATATAAGTAACTTTATTTGTGTAACTAATAACCTCAATTGATTTATATTAATGAACCATACATTTAGCTTGCAATCCCCTAAGGCTTCCAGTTATACTGGGGATACTGGAAGACACTTCTTTTCAGATTTAGGTTTGGCTCCTGTCAGATAATCAAGATGGAATATACATACACATACATATATATGTGTAAATATGTATACACATATTTTATGCATGATAATCAAAATTAAATATTTATTTGAGGATATTATTGTGTAAATGTAATAATTTTTGTGGAAGTAAAGGTTCTTAACTAGATAAATTTGAAGCAATAACTGAAACCCTTCCATTAATTTGATATTTGAACAGATCAAGTTAGAATGTTTTTACAAAATCTATACTTCTTTAGATAAAGCCTTTGTAATATTTGGGGATGCACATATACTTATTTTACACATTCTTTGGGAAATTTGTCATCTTGGAAGTGCACAGCACCTTAAGATTTATGTTAAAAATGTTAGAACCCTGGCTTTCAATGTGCTTAAAATAATAAATAACACTAATTTCTCACATTGTGACTTTAAATTTAAAATGGTATAGGTAAATAGATCTGGCACAATATGGACCAGGGTTCTGGCGTCAAGATATTTCCAGATGAAAATTTTACAAATTTGGAAGACAGACTGCAGAGAGTTTACCACTGTATCTGGGATGGGGTGATGCAGGCTGCTAGCACCAAAGTTCTATCTCCCAGGAACTTTATGTAGAGCACCAGGACTCTGTTCTCAATGAGCCATCTGACTTCTCCCCAAATCACCCGAGAAATATCAAGGTGAATGCCTCTTTCTTTTTTTATGAGTGAGCCTTAAATTTATGCTCTTGTCACTTCTCTAAGTTTTATTCTATGGGGAACTTGGTGAAAAAACAGTGCAATGAATGGGATGGCAAGTCATTAAGAACAACCTTGTAGGCTGTCTTCTCTACACCTTGTGTTTTGTTGAAGCTTGAGTTTCAGTAATTTTACATATTAATACAGACTAGAAGCTTTCATATTGAAGTATATGGGTATATTTAATGCATGCATATCTATCAATTTATTTCATTAAAGGGAGAAAAAGCAGTAGTGTATGTTTCCAAATGTCACATTCGGAGTGTAATTTTAATATTGTCTCTATTATTTAGTGACTTTTCCATGAAGAATTATCAACAGAATATATACCGATCATCACACAGCCCTTTTTAAAAAGTGTTGTACTTCCTAACTCAAACTATGTAGGCAGCTTCATAAAAGCTATTAAGCATCAGAGTGTAAGAGATGGGTATCTAACTCTGGTATAAAAGTTCTGTAATGCCTTGCTCCTTAAGGCTAAAGTATTTGTCTGGCACTTATGTGAGAGTATGCTATCATCTCCAGATAGAACAGGGGTATTATGTCAGAACCAAAGATTTTAGCAGTTGTGCTTGCTTACATGGTCCATATTTTGAATAAGGGACAGAGCTTAAGATTATCTAGTTAGGAAAACATTCCTTTCATTAAAATTCTCAGAGCAGATAATGTAGATGAAAAATTAAAATAGCAAAGTATCAGTTGAAATGACTATGTCAGGCTGTAATGCTTTTTGTTTATCATTGACAATTTTGACATGTTGAGCATATATGCTTTTGGTTTTGTGCTTTATGATGTTACTGGAATGTCTTTGTTAAACAGGCCCTGAGTCAGGGTCTTAATTTTTCTATCATTTTCCTTGCTTCATGTCAGTGAATCGGTTTTGCTTACTCTTATTCTTATAAATACTTTTGGATAAATAAGCTCATGTTGAATACTTACCTTACACAAAGATACTTCAATGTATCTGTCTTTAATGTCAAGCTCTTTAAGAAAGTTTGTCAGATGAGATAAAGTGCACTCTGGGTGATAATAACCTTATGTCTTGGAAGAAGGCTGAACAGTCTAGAGCCTGGTACTATGTCATTCATCACTTAAAATGAGATCACTTTTTTAGTGAGAATACCGATCTCAAAGATTCATTTTCATGTCTTCAGATTGTACATTTGCCTTCTTGGGACAAAGATATAGCTCAGAACTATGAAATCCACCCATGAAAGAATATTGACAAAAGCCTTTGAACCAATTCATTTATATCAGATTCTACATCAATAGAATAATTCTCTCTAGAGTAATATGTGGTTGAGTCTACTGAAAAATAATAAAAATATCACAAAATAGGCTAATGATAGTTGCTACTACATATTTTGAATCTTCTCCTTCAAATTTCATACGTATGATTATGTACTTATAAATAATTATGCACGGACACCCATATCAAATACTATCTATGGATATAAATAAGCTGTCTGATAATTAAATATGTATTTGAAAATGTAAATGAATAGACTATGTCTGTAGTGCCTAAATATTGAATAGATATTTACATTTTCATTTTTACATAAAAATATTCAGGACATGTTGTGATTAAATATGTACATAACCTCTAGATCATTGGCTCTCAACCTTCCAAGTGCTGTGATCTTTTAACACAGTTCCTCATGTGTGGTGACCGCCAACTATAAAATTATTTTATTGCTACTTCATAACTGTAGTTTGGCTACTGTTATGAATCATAATGTAAATATTTGATATCTGATATGTGACTCCCAAAGGGGTTGCGACCCACAGGTTGAGAACCACTGCAGGAGATGAACTTAAATTGACAAGTCAATGATTTTGAAGCCAGATATAGGTCCATATACATGAAATTCCAGTGCTCAGGGACTGAAGTGGGAGGATCATGAGAAGGAGGCCAGTCTGAGCTACATACTGAGACAAGTCTGCTGACTACAGAACATGTTAGAAATCCAGTTACTATGAAGTGCTCCAAACAACAACAACAAAAAATATGTGTTATCTCAAACAAAATAAAGACCACATTGTACCTTAGAATGAAACGTTACCATGTGAGGAAATATTAGCCATGGCTTGATATATAAGTCCTTTTAAAAATGTCTGTTCCATTACATAGAACAATGTGCAACATTTGTCCTTGATGTCATGAGCAAACTTTAATGAAGTCACTAAGTTAATGAAACCTCTCTAAAACCGCCTAAGAAATTGGAGGTGGCAACAATTAATCCTTCCCTGTAGTCCTCCTTAATTATTAGATGTGGTTATTTTTATATGATCACCACATTATTGTACAAAGAAGTCTGTATCTTAGTTTTAGGGTTTTTAACTTTTATTGCAAATGTTAATGTAACATTAAAATTCAGCAATGAGTTCCCAGGAGCAAGAAAATGCAAAGGGCATGCTTTTCCTAATGTGATTAATTTGTTATTCTATTTTAGACTCCTCATTAGGACACACATTTAAGATTTAAGCTTATACATTTAAAAACATTAAGTCAGGAAATTCTTTTATGATCTTTCTCAAATGATTGAAAATCTATAATAATTTCCATGCTATAAAGTCAAAGTGTTGTCTTCTTTTTTTAAATCTACAAACAGGTCATATTCTCTTCCTACTCAGAAATCACCTTGGTCCATTGGCATGTGCTGGTGTGCCATATTGAATGTGCGGGAGACAGTGGACAGTGTTGGGTATTCATCATCAACAGCTACTTTGTTTCATTGTTGTTTCCACTCTGTGCTACATGTGCCAACTAACAGGTTATCCTGTTCCTGTGCCCCACCTCATAGTTCATCACATCATCCCATATGATGTGCCCCATCATACTGGACAGCAGATAAGTGCTCCTGGTCTGTGCTTTATGTCTTTTATGAGGATTTGAAGTTTAGTCCTCACAGGTCTGTGGCCAGAACTTGATTCCTGAGCTGCAATCTCAAACTTGTGTTTGTATGTGTGTGCATATTCATGACAACCAGTCTTGGTTCTTTACTCAAGTTTGCTCAATAGACCATATTAGATATTAGTACAGATTCAAATATCTAGAAAAATATGCAGTATGATATTGTTAAGATAAATAGATATTGTCTTATATTTTCTGTGTGTAAGAAACCCACATGTTCATCAAAAATTCTAAGATTATTGTTAAATAAAATATCTTTGTACTATAATCCACAATATTACTTTAAATAATGAAAACATGCTTTAGAAAATACTTGTTATATTAAATTTTGTTTAGTAATTGTGAAAAATATGATTGCCCTTGTTTTGAGTGTGACTAACCTATATTTAATATTGTGATGTTAAACAAATTTGAAATTTAAAGTTGATACTAGCCAAAGAGTTCATTGTGAAACACTGTTTTAGTTTGGGTTTCGTTTGCTGTGAAAAGACTCTCTGACAATGGCAACTTGAATAAAGAAACACATTAAATCAGGGTGGCTGACTTGCAATTTCAGAGGTTCTCTCTATTATCATCATGGCATGATAGCATGGTAGTATGCAGGCAGATGTGGTGGAGGAGTAGCCAAGAGTCTTACATCTTTAGGCAGCAGGAAGTCATCTGACACACTAAGTGGTATCGTGATCATAGGAAACCTCAAAGTCCACCCCCACAGTGACACACTTCCTCTAACAAAGCCGTACCCACTCCAAAGAAGCCACAACTCTTAATAATACTACTCCCTATGAGATTATGGGGACCAATTGCATTCATACTACATCAAACACTGAGAAAGCTGTCTTATTTGGGCTTTATTTTAATTTAAATGGGATCACTGTGTAATTTACCATATTGAATTATCACGAGGATTAAATTGTTTCAGGCAAGAATTTATCTAAAGGTAAAGCATTGTTCCTGAGTGTGTGTGTGTGTGTGTGTATAATGTCTGTGTATAAGATTAATATTAACTTTCACATTAATATATTTTCAAGTTCCTATAACTTTTAATTTTTATTCAGAATTTACATATTTAATTTTTGCTATGTTTTTTATATTTTTGTATTTAAATTAAAGTTAAAATCATTCCAAGTTTTCTATTTTATCTTTTTCTCATAAATATTTATTCAAAATCTACTGTAATTAAAACATATACACAGTTGTGGATGTACTAAAATTTACTAGATAATGATTTATTTTATCTAGGCTTAGTGATATGTGCCTGTAATCTAATAACTCAGCAAACTAAGGTGGAAGGATCATGAAATAAAGGCCAACCTGGGCTACATAGTGGAATTGTTTCTAAATGCAATCAATAGTAATGAAGAAATCTAAATAGTTAATGATTTAAATAAAAGCACGTGGTCTGTAAAATATAATGCAACAATGATTTAAAAATTGCATATTTGTGCATACACATACATACAGATCTACATTTCATAATAATATAATTTTCAGCTCTTTAATTTCCATGAATATGTATTAAGGTAATTATCAACATAAATAATAATACTTAATTTTAAAGTACTTTCTATGTACAAGGCATGATCCTAAGCTTCTGAGCTAGATTATTTCTGTTAACCCTTACTACATTTGCAGTGCAGAAATTATTATCCTTTTATATATGAGAGACTGTGCTTCAATGAGACATTTCCCTGAGGCCATAGGGGTTCTCTGCTCAGCGTACTGTCTTCACTCTATAGACATCATCTTAGTTACAGAGATAGCTAATGTTTAAGTCAGAACCCAGCCATAGCTTGTGAGGATTCCAGACAGACTTCACATCATTTCCCCAATACACTTGTAGCTCATACATGAGTCAGATGCAATGTGAAGTGAATTACATACAGTCAGCTTGGTTTACATTCCTTTTGTTTGGTATGTTTTTGCAAAGTTTTGCAAATTTCTGTTGAAACATCCAAATATGGGCAGGTCTGACAGTGCATGCTGTATTGCCTGGCACTCCAAGGGGCTGAAGTATAAGGATCATGAATTCAAGGTCCACATATGAAAAACAGGAACTGTTTCAAAAGAAGGAAGGAAAAAAAGGAAGGGAAAGAGGTAGGTAGGGATGGAGGGAGGGAAGCTGGAAGTCAAAGGAGTAAGAGGGATGGAAGAAGGAGTAGAAAAAAACAGTTTTCCCTTTTCTTGAATGTGAAAATAAAACCCATTAAGAATTTAAATATTAGATACATTTTCTATACAATTATGATAATTTATGCTCCTTATTAAGTAGATAATATTTAGGGAAACTGTCAATAGATATTTAACATATTTGAGGAAGTGTATGTCAATAATAAAAAATAATTAAGCATCTTATATGCAGACAGTTAATGGAGTAATAACTACTTAATTAAGACTCCTCTGCAAGGAAGAAACATATTATAAGTCATAATGATTCATAGAGAACTTAGTTTTTTTTGTGCGTGTGTTTTTTGTGTTTTTTTTTTAGGATATCTGTGAATATTTTAATTTCATTAAAAATTTCCTTCTCCTCCCATCCCCACATTTCTCTCCCCCTCCCCTCCCCTCCATTTCCAGTCCAAAGAGTGGTCAGGGTCCCTGCCCTGTGGGAAGTCCAAGACCCTCCCCCCTCCATCCAGGTTTAGGAAGGTGAGCATCTAAACAGACTAGGCTCCCAAAAAGCCAGTACATGCAGTAGAATCAAAACCCAGTGCCATTATTGGGTTCTCAGTCAGCTCTCCTTGTCAGCAATTTTCAGAGTGTCCGGTTTGATCACATGTTGGTTCAGTCCCAGTCCAACTGGATTTGGTGAGCTCCCATTAGATCAGCCCCACCGTCTCAGTGGGTGTATGCACCCCTCACGGTCCTGACTTCCTAGCTCATGATCTCCTTCCTTCTGCTCCT
>LOEQ01006659.1:6389-19684 GCA_001685075.1 Bramus lutescens | reverse complement strand
AAAAAAAGCACCGTTGGTCAGAAAATAATTACACATATGCAATAAAGACAGATTCAGATTAAAAAAACCTCTAAATTAGTCACAGTGTTTGAGAAATGTGCAAAGGCTTGAGAGAAAGAGATGAAAAAGAGTATAGACAGTCATAATATAAAAGGGTACAGATGGTCATAGATTAAAGGAGTAAAGAAAATAAAATAAATATTATACTTATAGAAAAATTAATAGAGTAAGAAAATAAGCCACATAAAGATAGAAAATACACCAAGAGTCTGGATTATGTATGTTAATATTTTTTTTTAAATTTTTTGACTGTGAATGAGCTAAGAACAGAGAGGCATTTCACTGTATCGGCTGTTAAAAAAAACCCAAGATATATGTTTTAAAGGTATCTTGAGTTCAAAATTTGAGCTTAAGTATATGTTTCTTTGGAAAAGAGGTTCTGCTTTTTTTTACATAGAGGATGAGAACCTTGGATTCCTTTCAAAATCATGTGGTTTGATGGACAAAGAGCACTTTTCTTGAAAGGCCTACATAAACCCTTAAAATTACTTTACCCAACAGAAAGCGTGAAGCATTTTGGAAAGAATACACCCAAATTCTCAAATATTGTTTATAAATGTTTCTTTACAGAAATATTTATGGAAGAATATGCTATAGAGGTAAATTTTTTGCCTTGGTATGGATCTTGGTTTATAGATGCAAATTTATGATCAAGTTAGATATATGTATATTTCTGCTCTTGATTAAGGTTTTATGTTTGTGCAGCTCATTTAAAAATGTAATGTATAATTAAGAAATATTGGTTAACAGACAATCATCTATAATAGTCATGCTTGTAGTTATGTTAGATGAGTTTTCTGGATGTACAGAAATATATTTCGGATGAATAGGCATTCCTTAAATATTTCAAAGACCTATGAAATATAGTATTTAACATATTTTAAAAACATAAGACTTTTGATGATAATAAGAAATATCTGCTCCTGGCATCACCAGTCTACTTCAAGAGGATGATGGGAACCAAAGAGGCTCCTTATGGCGTTGGTTAGCCATTTGGACATGAAACTGCTCTTTCCTGGGCTGCTTGATGTTATGCTGTATGAACTGGACATGCCAGACCCACAGAAAACTGACTGCTGAACTGCTTAAAGGTGAGACAGTCCTTTGGGGTTCCTGCTTCATGAAAATCTGCAAGACATTCTACAGGACAAAGAAGAAAGTGACTGACAAACTGCCAATAAAAGCAGAATGGTCTTTAAATTTTTTCTGCTTCATGGAAAAGTCTACCAGATACTATGGGCCTATAGGGCGAAGATTGGATGGCCCAAATGATACAGAGTAACTTTGAGTGACTATCCAGGCAGCGAGATGTTCCTGTCAATTCTAGAGTTTTGGAAGTTTCTTGCAATTCACTTCCTGTTAACATAGGTAATATTATATCCTTCTGGAGTCTTGGATAGATTTGATGAATAGATAATTATAGTTTTTCTTAGTTATGAAAAAAGATAGATTAGATATAAACTTTACATTCACAAAGATAGAATAGATGATAGAGTGTTTTCCTTAATTTGCCAAATGTAAATGGACTAAATATTATTACTATATTTTTGTTTTGTTGTATTTAATCTTGCAATGTTAAAGTTAAAACCTTCCATTTTATTTAGACAGAAAAAGGAGGTGATGTGGGATTCCCCTCTGTATGGTGTGAATATCATTGGTTAATAAAGAAGCTATTGCAGAGCAGAATAGGGCAAAACAGGAATTCTAAGCAGATAGATGGAGAGAGAGAGAAAGAAAGAGAGATAGTAGGTGAAGTCAAAGAGATGCCATGTAGCCAACACTGAAGACAGATGTGCCAGAACCTTGCCARTAAACCACAAGCCTCATGGTAAAATATAAAATAATAGAAATGGATTAATTTAAGATTTAAGAGCTAACTAGAAATACACTTAAGCTATTGAACAAACAGTATTACAAATAGTACAGTTTCTGTGTTATTATTTCGGGTCTGGGCAACCAAGAATGAATGAGCACTCTGCCAACAGAAGCTCTTGGCCACCTTTGTTATTGCCATGTCCCTGTCTGACTAAAGCTTTGTTTTGTGGAGTGCTTGAGCATTCTGGTGAAAGGCTTTCAACATTTAATACCTTCTCAAATTCAATACAGTTGGAATTACTAAATGACTGAGAAAATGAAAACTCCCAGATCGCAAATTATAAAGATAGAATGACACTTTTCCTATTCAGCCATGATGGGGTTGCATTTCTCACCATGCTCTGTTCTATATTCTCAGGTATAGATTACTAGAAAAGCTCTTGAAATATTCTTTCAAAATCAGTTGCATTTGTATGTTCTGGTCAGGCATTCAGCTCTGCACCCCTTTGAATGTTATTGGGCTGGAGCTGTAAATAGCATCGCTCATTGACTCCTTAGCACTACCTGTTTCCCTTCCTTCAGCACTGGTTTTTATTGCCTTCTATGAAATGAGAAAAATCTGTGAATTCCTATTCTTACACAAAGTCAGCTGCTGAATGACTGACAAAAATAATTCAAATTCTTCCATAAACTGCAATTCCATTCATTGCTAGGCATTATTATAATGGAACAATGGTGATTACATTATCAGCAGGGGAAAAAATCTATAAAGCAGGACTGTTCTTATTTAAATTTTGTTTATCCAGGTATTTATTATAATAAGATAATGATTTCACTGTGAATTAGCAATTGAGTGAGATGTTCTAGTTGTTTGTAAAGTTTAACTCTATAGCAAAAAATAATCCTAGGGAGTAACCAGTATGACAGCTATTGAATAATACGAAGCTTATTTTCAACTCATTTACGAATTAGGAAACGTAGGTTTTAGCCTTCATTATTGTATAATATTCAATAAAATTATAGACAACCTTTTTCCAGATAAATAAAACAAGTTTCATGTATCAATCACAGCAAAAAAGAGTAAGTTTCACATTTCTTGTATATTAATACTAATGGGCAATTTGCATTTTAGCTTGACAGGGTAAAGGAGTGTTTCTTAGTACAATTAGTCAGTTCAGTATCTTAGTGTTTAAATAATGTTGTGTATTTAATCAAGCAGTATTTACTAAAGCAAGAATATTTATTTACCACTATTCATAATGTTGGAGTTTTGGAACATGTAAAATATTTTAGATGATGGGGACACCAGAGGCATTATATCTCACTGACAAATGGAGATCATGTATACACTAAACATCATGACTTGACATTTTTATTTGAAGATTTCTTGACTTGAAGAAGCATAGCCATAAAGTTAACATGGAAAGAGAATACCATGCCTTTAGAGTCCTATCTGAATCACAACTCTATCATCTGTCTGTTATATGACCATAGGCCTGTTTTATAAACTCTCTAATCATAATTCCCTTCCAACTGTTGCTTATGAGGAAGCTCTTAAATTGCTAAAGTCTGGGCCCTGTGACGTCTCAGTAGGTAATGTGACTTTCCCTGAAGCCTAACAACTTAGGTTCAGTCCCTAGAGCTTCAAAAATAGTTGAAAATCAAACCTCCAGTGCTCAGGCAAGAGATCTTTCTGAAGCTTACCTTCAAGGTGATTTCAATGACTATGCTAGAGCAATAGTGATTAATACATCTCTCTATTCTCAAACTGGAAAGTAGACACTAACGGCCTTGTTAACTAGGATAAGTTCAAATTTTTACAAGAGAGTTCTCTTTTACAAAAGAGTTGGACTTTCTAGCCTCCAACAGGCTTCTAAGAGCCTATACATTCAGTGGCAAGATTTACTCTTCTGCAATACTTCTGTAGATACTAGATGTCAGAGACTAATTTAATCACATAAACATTCACTTTATAGTAATTATGGTTGTAATAATGCTGTCGGTTCAATTCCCTTTAAGCTGTTCATGCCCTTATAGAGACTCAAATCTTATACCAATAAGTATATCTGACTTGACTTTAATCTCTTTAATTCATATTCTGGTGTGTTTCTGTGATTTCAAGCCTGACATCATTTACACATTGAGTTCCAGGAATACTAAGCTACATTGTGAAATCTTACCTAAAAATTCTAAAGAATTATGGGTTATAGAGAAGTCTGAGCTGGTAGGAGCTTAGCTACTACGCAGAGATTCTGAGTTTGGTTCCATCACCAATGTCACTCATTAAGTGCCAATAACTCCAAATCTAGAAGCAGCCAATACCTCTGGCCTCTGAAGGTACTGACATACACTCTTGCATAAATACATACATATCCATTATTAAAATAAAATAAGCCTTAGGAAAATATTTTCAAACCCTGTTTTCCTTTTTATGTAATAGTCGTGGCATCTTTATTTGTGCATCCCCTTCAGGCTATTTCCTATTTCTTCCATACCTCTGGGAGTTCCATAAGGCTACATATTTGAATCACTAGGGCAAAGGCAGGGATATTCCTGGGACATTATCATGTATTTACACTCCATATAATTCTCTAGATTGCATTGATGTAGGCTTTCCATGATTCTAGACTAATCTGACTTCCTATTTTGTACCACCATTATGGTGGAAATAATAGAAATTTTGCAGATGGAAATTTCTATTGTACCTATTCCCATAGCTGTTCAGTTCCAAAGAAATACAGAGAGACTTATATTAATTATAAACTGTTTCACCTATTAGCTCAGAATTATTAATAAATAGCTCTTGCAACTTAAATTAAACCATAATTCTTATCTATGTTTAGCCCCAGGGATTGGTGCCTTTTCTCGGTGTACCATTTTCATCTTTCTTTCTCTGCAACTGGGTGGTAACAGCTGATTGAGCCTTTCCTCTTCCCAGAACTCTTTTTGTCTGATTGTCCTATCTATATTTCCTGTCTGGCTACTGGACAATCAGTGTTTAATTAAACCAAAAGGAGTCACAAATCTTTACAGGGTTCAAGAGCATTATCGCACATCACTTTCCCTGATTTTTCTTAAACCAGAATGAATTCACAACCTTTCACCTCCTGTGGAAACAAAAGCAACCAACACCTTTTCTCCAAAGTAACATATGTTTGGACTTAAATATTGAAGTTAAGGCATTTTTGAAATATACAGATTGAATTAATCCAGCATCATTTATAATCAAATGCCCTTTTAGCAGCTGTTGCTCCTTCTTCAACCATCAAACAATTCAAAGACAGCACAAAAACATACAGTATCCATGCTTTTTTGTATTTTCTATCTTTACATATTTTTTAAACTCTAGTTTTTATTTTTCATTTTTTTGAGATAGGGTTTCTCTCTTTTCTTTGGCTGTCTTGGAGCTCACTCTGTAGACCAGGCTGGCCAGAAACACACAGAGATCCACATGCCTCTGCCTCCCAAGTGCCAGGATTAAAGGTGTGTGTCACCTTAAATTTCAGGGAAAAATAACAAGATCTTGATACTATTTATTTTTTTATCATTTGTCTTACAAGAAATGGGTCACATTATTATGGTTATAGTCCTCATGAGGGACTGACTCAGAAAAGCCAAGAAAGCTGTCCAGGATCACAACCAGTGAGTAGTAATTCAGAACTCAAATTCTCTATCACCTGACTTTATCCTCTCTAGATTATTGCATAGTACATAATAAAGTTGCTGCAAAATAATTGGAGATGGTTGTGAAATGTAAAAATAATGTTACTCTTAGAATTTTATTTCACCATTTCCCATATTAATTTTTGGTTCCTCTTACTTTCCTTTTTCATCTCAAGTAAAGTGCAAGGTATTTAAGGTAAGGATAATTTTATAATGACATGGAATTTCAAATTTAAGATATAAGAGAAGGTGGAACATGATGTTCTCTGTCTCTCTGTATGTCTCTTTGTCTCATCTTTTTGCTTATCTCCTTTGCCTCTTTTCCTCTCCATGAAGAAAGATATGCATGCATATGGATATTAAATCTATATTTAATCTTCTTTTTAATCTGATGTGCATAATATTTGCATAGTGAACTATAGATTCATCCTTGTTTGGTTCATTATGTTCATTACATCAATATTTTTCCTTTCAGTCATTAAGTAATGCAAATATATTTCCTCCTCCTTGTCTGGAATACTTGAAGCATGGATTGAAATGATCTTGTTCCTCCTACCAAACTAAAGTTGATCTTATTCTTTTTATGTCAGTTATTTATTTTCAAAACGTCAGTAAATATTAGTATTTTCAACCATTATAAGAAGATTTTTCACGTTACTTTGTCAGGCATTTTGCCAAATATAGAGATATCTTTATAAGTAATTGCTCTAAGGTTATAGTAATATTGAGGGTATCCTAGGCAACTGTTGCTGTCTCCTATATTTAGAAAATAATTATTTGTTTTAGGTAGGAGCATTTGGTTCCTTCAGAATTTGATAAAAATTTCATGAAGGGGAGGAGGCAGGGTTACAGTACAGTTTCAAGTGAAGCCAAACCTACCTGTGCTTTTGTCCTATAGTCCCTACATAAAGAGAGCACAGTTCCACTGACTTGGTCCTTCTATATCAACCATTATGCATTTCTGGATCACACTGCAGAAACCAGTATGGGAAGGCAGAAGAGAATGGATGGTTTTGTCCTCTCCTGTATTATGCTTTTATTTACCATCAGATATTGTTGTGTTCTTTGTTACTGTTTTTTTTTCTATAACCTGTATCTAGTCATCTTCTATAGGTCAGTTTCATCAATATCTTTCTCAATAGTATAGTTGCATCTCCTTCTCTATAATATTATTTATTTTTGGAGATGAAAAATAGCCAATAACCCAGTTTGTTTCCTCTTCTTTGCCTAAAATATCACAGACAAACACTTACTTAACAGTCAGATATCAGAAGATAGGTTAGTGAATTTATCAGGATATGATTTTGAAAAAGTATCTAAGCAAAGATAGCTTTAGGGGAATTGTGTTATATGATAGTGAAGTAGTTCTTACAGATTTTTAGTTCCTTGAGGCACCTGGTGTGGGACAATTGTCTATATTCTGTCAATTATGTTTTAAATAATTGCTGATTGGTCAGTAGCCAGGCAGGAAGTATAGGCAGGACAACCAGACAGGAAGCAGAGGCAGGTCAATGAGAACAGGAGAATTCTGGGAAGGAGGAAACTTATTCCTTTCCAGTCCTGTCCCAATCACAGAAGAAGGAAGATGTGACCTACCCCACTGAAAAAGGTACCAAGCCATGTAGATAACATATACTAAAATAATGGGCTAAAATAAGTTATAAGAGTTAATAAGAAGCCTGAGCTATGGGCCAATCAGTTTAAAACTAATGTAGACTTCTGTGTGATTCTTTGGGGCCTAATGACTCTGGGAACCAGGCAGGACAGAAATCTCAGACAATAGGCACCCAATAAGATTCACACATATTATTTATGAAGAAATACATGTGTGGTTTTTTTTGTGTGTGTGCATACAAATGACTGAGTGTGCATACAAAATTTAGACAGAAACCATGGGAGTCCATTATTGACCTCAACCTCCTTTAAGACAAGTGTTCTTGTTTTCACTGCATATACTGGACTAGCCTGGTACATAAGCTTCCAGGAATTTTCCTTTCTCTGCCTCCTAATTCTCTATAAGAGTGCTGGGATTACAAGTGACAGTACTGCCATTTCTAGCTCTATTGGGTTCTGAGATTCAGAACTCAAGTACTCATGCTTGTATAGCAAGTGCTTTATTCAAAGAATCATATGCCCATTTTCCTAAAAGACAATACTTTTATGATATGCATTCAGTACTTTATCCCCTTAGTAAGTTATCTTATATTAAAACTCTATATTTTTTGAAATGTTATTATTCTTTGACCCTAAAGATTAGTTTTTCTCATCTATGTTAAACACTGTAGAAGTAAACATAGGCAAGTATCACAGGGTATCCAACCACTCCTCCACTCTTTCTCCTTTACTCTTTCTCCACTCAATGAAAAACTCTCAGTGATTTCTAATATAGATATACTAGACAGTTCCTAATTGTGTTAGTATTGTGGCTTTTATTATAGTAGTCACCAACTGCATGTAACCATAAAATACTTGAAATGTGTGTCTTCAAAATGAGATGGAAAAAATTTTGAGGTATTAGAATTTTAATTGTCCAGTTGCATTTTATTTATTGTGTATTTAAGTGATAAAATTTGGAATATATGGGTTAAAATTATCTGCTTTTAATATTGGTAACTACTAGAATATTTAATATTGTATGTGTGAAACAAATAATATTTACTCTTAAAATTGGATTTTAGAACAGATTAATGCAACAATATTAAATTCCTTAATTTTGTAATTACTTTAATTGTGTGAATTGGGAGTTAGGTATCTAAGAACATAGTATAGGATATTATTAGAAATAAGACTGTGGTCAAAGTTTTGCTATTAGTGCCTTCACCCATGTTTAGGATTACTTTTAAAGTTAGTTCTTAGCAGAGCAGTGGTGACACACTTTTAATGCCAGCACTCAGGAGGCAGAGGTAGGTAGATTTCTGTGAATTCAAAGCCAGCCTAGCCTACAAAGCAAGTTCAAGGACAACTAAGACTGTTACACAGAGAAACCCTGTCTTAAAACAACCAAAAATTAAAAACATAAAAATTAAAAAATACAATTTTCAATACCAAGCTATGAATGCAAATCATAAAAGCCTGATGATGTTAACGCTTATGTTGCGAGAGTCTAAGAAAGTGATTTAAAGTGTGTAATGCAAGTTGCAAAGGTATAAGGAAGTGGTTTGAATATGTAAAAATGAGAATGTGAAATGATTCAGATTTTTTCCCTTCTCCATGAGAATTATTATACTCAGACCCAAAAGTTCAGAGTTTTAACATAATCAATGGAGTTCTGATAAACTATTAATCTAGCACTGGTAAAACACTTGCAACTGTTATCATAGTTATGAGCTCAAATTTTTAATTTTCCATTGGTTGTCTTGTAAGAATAGACTTAAAAGCGCTTCTCATAATACTCTAGGCGGAGAAAAGAGCATTATTTCTTTTTACCTAGAAGCATTTTAGGGGGGTTCCTCAAGCTTTTGCTATGACTCAATGGCATCTACTCTAATTGTTTTATAGACACCTGTTTTTTCTATAATGGAGACTTTCAGTGCAGGTTATGAACAGTGCTAATATATCTAAAACTTTTATTTTATTTTGTAAACATTGAAAAATTCATGCAAGCTTCAGGGAGTAGAGAAGTGGATATCTGTCACAGGTCAAATGAACTCTAGATAAATATTCCTGTCAATCAACAGCTTAAGCTTTTTACCCTACTGTCTACCACTAGGGGTGGTCTTTCCTTACCCTGGTCTTGGGACTCTATCCCTCCCCAACACCACCAGGACCATGGCCTTAGAAGCTCCCCCTAAGCTGCTCCACTTTCCCTTCTGGCCTAGTCTATATCTGTCCCAGTGGATTTCCAATAAACGAAAGAGTGCAAACTGCTCTACAGCTGCCTGCAGTGTGCTAGTCCAGAGTCCCTTCAGAACCAACAGTTCAGATGGACCCACACTGGCATGAGCTGCCCTACCCCTGCCAATTCTACAGAACCTGGAAAACTAGCCAAACAGATGTTCCCCAGATTTCACTCCTCCTTCCCTTCTTAGCCTTGACCATCATTCTGGCCTTCTGGGCCCTGTCAACAGTGACCTAATTTCAGTTAAGAAGTAGTTACAGAAGAAATCACATCATCCCTTATTATCGACGAAAAGCAGTGTTAATTACAAACTTAATTCAAAACAAATGGCTAACTCCAGTACCTATTACCACACTAAAGGGAATGCTGACCTCCATGCTGTCTCAGCATGACAAGTCCCTGTTACAGAGTCAGGCTGGCAACCTTGCTTCTCTCAGCTCTTCCCATCACCTCCCCTCCACTCAAAATGTCTCCAGATCACCTCTTCCCTTCTTNAACTCATGACCTGATCTATTCTGCCAGTCATGTCCAATATACTACTTTGTCTTTCTTCTCTGGACTCTTCTAGATGTCTCTGGCTATACTCTGCTTAATATCTACACTAAGAACCTTCCCCTCAACCATGGAAAAAAGAATCTCAAAGAACTAATTCAACATTAAGTTGTATCTCTTGAACATTAAGTTCTTTGTGCTGCAAAAGGCAAATAGACATAAATATTTAAAGTCACTTACCACACATCCTGTGCATTGGATATAGAAAATACAACTTCCTAATATAAAAGGATATTTGGTTCCTAAAAGAAAGCAAAGTTCAAAAACCTAACACATAGCATGTATATAAATCTGTTTACATAGAAAGTACAAATTAACTAGTTTATAAATGTAGATTATAGATAAATCCCTATTCATTTATAAAACTGAGTTATAATATAACCCATCTGATGAATAGGATGCAAGAATATTCTTCAGTGATCTTGTGCTATGTATTTTTAATTTAAGTGAGAGTCTATTTCTTGGACCATAGTCACTCAACACTAAATTTGTGACCTATTAAGTATGTTCATCACTCAAATATAATTTATGGTAAAATTTGAAACTATGTTAATGAAATATGTGAACCTTTGCTTACAATATGCATGTTAAAATTAAGTAAGATAAAATGTGAATAACACTTTTGAAAAGCAACAATGGGCCTTAACAATGACAAATCAATGCTCTTCAGGAATGCCATGGAAGGTTATACTATTAATTGTGTAATAGTCTGTGAGGATGGTAGCCTGCATCTCAGCATTGTATTGTGTTACATAGATATACCCCACTGTTGTCATGAAAGCTATGTGATATCATCATGGAAATAGATGCCCCCAAATTTTCTCCTACAGTTCCTGATTTATGAAACTTATTCTTATAATCTAAGATAACACAGGAAATCCGAGATATTGAGACTGATTCAGAATGGAAAGTGAAACAATCTAAGAAAACAGATCACTTTTTAAAATGATATAGAAGTACATTAAACCCTCTAAAACATTTCCAATGCCTTGGACCACAGTTCAATCATGTAGTTTTTTTTCATTATAGGCATACTGGAAAGTGTGTTTTTCATTTATTTGTTTGTAGACTTGTTTATTTTTTAAATTAAGCTTTTAATGTGTATGAAAAGACATCTCCAAGGGTCTACAGGTATAATGAAACCATAGAGTAATGCCTAGGATGCATTAAACTGTGAGTTTGATGTCCACCACCATGTAAACTGGACATGATATTACATAAAAATAATTCCAGCAATAAGGAGATGTAGACAGAAATGTTGGAATATCAGGGCCATCATCCTTGAGGCTAACCAGAGATATGTGAAATTATGCTAAAAGTAAATAGATAGATAAATATATAAATATGAATAAATGTTTTAAAATCATTCTGATATACCTGATGTGTCTTGATGTTTGGTATTCAGAAACGTGAGAAAATAGATAATGACATATCCACAGTTTTGTTTCTGTGTACAATGTGGCTCCCTAAACAGCAAAATATTACCTAATCACTCTTTAAACAAGGTCAAATAATGTAGGTATGTGTAAAAAGATTAGCAGTAGCAGTTACCAGATACCCACACATATGCTATCTAAAAGTTCAAGAAAAAAATGAATGTATTATTTTAGCAAAATAACAGAAACAAAAATGTAAAACACAGAAACTAACCATAATAATTAAATCTTTGGGCTGGAATTTCTTTGTCACTAATCTGTAATATTGAACCAGAGACTTGAAAATGTTTTGGTGTTTTATATTGTATCTTCTTTTCAGAATGTATAAATCTTTCAGTTTTTGAGGTGTTATAACTTTTGGAGAAGAATAAAAGACCATAGTATATGTTTAGGATAAGTAGTTGTAAGATTAGCATGTTTTGATAAAACAGATTCTCTGAATTTTGTTAATGACCAAGCTGCTTGTTTTTCTGCCTGTGTGCAGCTAGTAACTACACTCAAAAACCCTTCTCAAAAGGTATTGGCCCAAGTTGGTCAGACTAATTACAGAAATCATTGAAGTCTCTAGGAAACTGAGTGAATGTGGCCTAAAGTATAGACTAACATGATGTGTGACAACCATGGTATTATGCTAATAATCTCTTATGCAAAGAGGAATATTATCCATTTTTTTATTTTATCCTTATTTAAAAAGTATAGTCAATTGGGAGGCATATACTAATAAAAATTTAAAAAAAAACTAAACAAAATAAATGCCTTTTTTGATAATTTTAGGTGCCTAAAATTGGAAAACCGTCCCAGTGATATTCCTTCACTAGTTTTTTTTGATTTCATTTTTTTTTAAATTTCTATCTTCTCCCTCCTCCCATTTCCACCCTTCCCCTATTCTCCCTCCCCCTCCCTCTCCAGTCCAAAGAGGAGTCAGTGTTCCCTGCCCCGTGGGAAGTCCAAGGATCTCCTCCCTCCATCCAGGTCTAAGAAGGTGAGCATCCAAACATAATAGGCTCCCACAGAGCCTGTCCATGCAGTAGAATCAAAACCCAGTGCCACTGTCCTTGGCTTCTCAGTCAGCTCTCATTTTCAGCCACATTCAAAGAGTCCAGTTTGATCACATGCTCCATCAGTCCCAGTCCANNNGTTTGATCACATGCTCCATCAGTCCCAGTCCAGCTGGCCTTGGTGAGCTCCCATTAGATCAGCCCAACAATCTCAGTGGGTGGGCGCACCCCTCTTGGTCCTGTCTTCCTTGATCATGTTCTCCCTCCTTCTGATCCTCATTTGGACCTTGAGAGCTCAGTCCAGTGCTCCAATGTGGGTCTCTGTCTCTATCTATCTACCATTGCCAGATGAAGGTTCTATGGTGATATGAAGGATATTCATCAGTGTGGCTATAAGATAAGGCCAGTTCAGGCGCTCTCTCCTCAGTTGCCCAAAGAACAATCTAGGGACATCTCCTTGAACACCTGGGAATCCCTCTAGAGTCAAGTCTCATGCCCAACCATAAAATGGCTGCCTTAATTAAGATATATACTTCCTGCTCCCATGTCCACCCTTCCTCCATCCAAGCTATCCCATTCCCCCAAGCTCTCTGCATCCTTCCCTTCTCACTTCTCTCTCCCCAGGTTCCCTTACCCTCATGCCACCCCCACCCAAAGCTCCAAATTTCTTTCTGGCAATCTTGTCTACTTCCAATATCCAGGAGGATAACAATATGTTTTTCGTTGGGCTCACCTTCTTATTTATCTTCTCTAGGATCACGAATTAAGGCCCAATGTCCTTAATTTATGACTGGAATCCACTTATAAATGAGTACATACCATATTCGTCTTTTTGGGTCTGGGTTACCTCACTTAGGATACTGTTTTCTATTTCCATCAATTTGCATGCAAAATTCAAGATGTCATTGTTTTTAACCGCTGAGTAGTACTCTA
>LOEQ01006658.1:90751-106643 GCA_001685075.1 Bramus lutescens | reverse complement strand
TTTTTTTTTTTTTTGCTACATATATAAATACAACCTGCTCAGGTTATTCCGTGTTGCTCACATGCATGTGCCTTCAGGGCCGACCCCTTGGAACTGAATAACCAATTAGGGAGCTCATCCCTAGGGAAGCCTAATTTTCCCTTTCTCAGCAGTGTTAGCTGCCTGCAGCTCTTTGTCTGGTGATCTATGAGATCCCGCCTTCTGTGATTGTATGTTTATTTGTGTTGCTCTGTTTTATCTCTTTTTTAGGCATCCATATTTTTTTGTTTGCTTGCTTGTTTTTCAAGACAGGGTTTTTGCTGTAGTTTTGGTGCCTGTCCTGGAGCTATCTCTTGTAGACAAGGCTGGCCTACATAGAGATCAGCCCGCCTCTGCCTCGCAAGTACTCCACGCGCCACCACCGCCCAGCTAAGGCATCCCTACTCTTAAGATATCATGAGTACAGTGTCCCTGTTATTTCTAGGAGACACAAGCAGACTTTCTGTTCTGGCTCTTACAATCTTTGTTCCCTCTTCCACAGTGCTCCCTGAGATTAGGCGCAGGAGTTTTATTGTAGGTGTATTGGTTGGGGCTGGGCACCCATGATCAGTTGGTCTCTGCATTTTGACCAGTTATGGTTTACTGTACTGGTCTCTGCTGCAAAGGGAAGGTTCTTCGAGGAAGGGTAAGAGGTACACTCCCCTGTGGACGTAAGTGTAGGTGTTTAGAATGCAGCTAGGGATTATTCTGGTCTAGTAAAGTGGTGGTAGAATGGTCTCCTCTAAGAGCCATGGCCTCACCAGCACGGAGGAGGCACCTCAGTTTCCAGTACCAGGTCCTGTTGAGTGGACCAAGGTACAATTGGCAGTTGGTTACTGTCAAGAAGGGATTTCTTTATGAAGCTCAACACGACATAGTGTGTGTGTGTGAACATACATATATAAATTTATATATATATATATATAAAGAAATGGTTTTTAAAAAAGGAGTTAACACTATAATTCAGAATAAACTAAAGGAAAAGAATAGGGGAAATAACCAAGATGGAAAACTGAAATCAAAAAGGTCTACAATAATAGTATGATAACACAAAAGAGAGCGAACAGGAATTTGGGTGGGGAGGTACAGGTTGAGAGGACCACAGTTTAATCTGGGGGTCTAAACACACTAGAAGGATGATAGTCACTACTGTTGGGTGATACATTGAAGATTTTATTATAGATTGAGCTCTACATACTTTTACCAAAGAATAGCAATGTGAGATGGTAGATAGGCTTGTTCATTTAATCCTAGTAGTCATTTTTTAATACACACATGGGTGAACACACACACATTAAAGATTAAATTCTATATTCAGCAATAAGAATATAGTACAATAATAGTACAATAATAATAATTTCAAAAGGCCCCTGAGTCTTCTGTCCCCTGTGCAAGGTCATGGGCTGTTGGAATCCCCTCGTAAGATGGGAATCATACATTGAAGCTATGTTCTATAGTTTCTGTATGGTAACAGGGATATATTAGTTCCTACCTGAAGTGCCCGCAGATACTTCTTGCAAAGACGGAGCCGAATGGCTGAAAGCTGTCATGTGTTATCTAAAGGAGAAGCTAAGGCTACAGAAGGTCTCTAGTGTGGAACTACAGTAGATTAGCTTCCTCCTCGGGGTTTGATTTAACTTGATATTTGATAGAGACTGTCGGGATAATTTTCCTTCCATTCTGATTTTTTCATATGCCTTTTGTCCTTCCTTTTCATAGATGACTTCAGCCGAGTGAGACTAGTGTCCATGAACGAAGAGGAAGGAGCAGACTACATTAATGCCAACTATATCCCTGTATGTAGAAAAGGAAATTGGGCATCCAAATACACAAAACTGTGCCATCCAGGCCGTGGGAGACCATAGGGACTGTGTAGGTGTGTGAGATGAAGAAGGTGGGAGCTGTCCCGGGCTCCCAGGCCAACAACTGAGCCCAGGGAGCAAATGGGCAATTTCCATTGTTCCTGTTTAGAACAGGATGCCGTGGTTCCCAGCCTTCCTGACCCCGTGACCCTGCATACACCTCCTCATGTTGCAGTGACCCCCAACCATAAAATGATTTTGTTGCTACTCATAACTGTAATTTTGCTACTGTTAGGAATCATAATGTAAATATCTGAAATGCAGGATATCTAGTATGTGACCCGTGTGAAAGGGTCTTTTGACCCCCAAAAGGGTCGCGACCCACAGGTTGAGAACCACTATCAGGTAGTGGGAGGGGTTCACAGACCCTCATGAGAGACCAGCAGAGTAAAAGGTCACACCAAGGAGTCTCTCCCCTGTGTTTAGACTTCTGAGCCCAGATTCACAGGGCACACCTGTGCACCTGTGCATTTAAAACAGCAATAAAGAGTGCGGTGGTCATAAAAAGGTGTGGACATGATAGGCTCCTACGACACAGAGCTTTAAGTCATAAAGAACTTAAGATCACACCGACCCATGCAGTCCCTCTGATTACCTCTTCCACGATAAGAAGGAGAAAATGCTGTGTAGGTGTGTGATCTTTTGCCAGCTTTGTCACCAGCAGAATGTCAGCTGTCCCCACAGGTGTGGAATGACCAGCAGCGTTTGCGAGTGAAGGTGGCTGCTGACGTGTTAATGTTGTCGCTCATCTTTCAGGGATACAACTCACCGCAGGAGTACATCGCCACCCAGGGGCCACTGCCGGAAACCAGAAACGATTTCTGGAAGATGGTCCTACAGCAGAAGTCTCATATCATCGTCATGCTCACTCAGTGCAATGAGAAAAGGAGGGTGTGTACCGACGCATTGTGTGCCTCTTGGCCACGAGTACCCCCATCTGCATCCCATTCATGCCCTGGATGTTGTGTCCAATCAGATAAGCAACTCACTTGCCTAGATTTCACCCTGACCACAGGGCTTCTGAAATGAGGGTCCTTGCTGCCCCTCAGTGAGCACACTCTCTATTTCTTCCCTGGCTTCTTTTTATTTTATTTATTTATTTTTTTTTTACAAATTATATTGTTTTTGCCTAGGTAAAATGTGACCACTACTGGCCATTCACAGAAGAACCCATCACTTATGGTGACATCACCGTGGAGATGATCTCTGAGGAAGAACAGGACGATTGGGCCAGCAGACACTTCCGGATCAATTATGTAAGCTTTCAACAGATACAGGGAGGGTGGTCCCAAGCCCTACACTCTCCCACCAGTACCCCCATATGAGAATCTGGAGATTAAAGCATCACTATGCAAGACTGTGAGCATTTCAGGCTCTGCCATGCTGTTATCTGCAAGAGACCGAAGATCTGACTCAGCAGAGTTTCTCCCTATTTTCATCAAGTGTGCTTTGGAGGAAATGTTGTCTTTGAAGGCCAGAGGAGGTGAAAGAAACATCTGCCTTGGTCCATCCCAAACTTGTGCAGGGCTGTCAATCACACTGAGAGGGTGGGGTTCTCATTACTTGCATTAATCAGATAAGAGTGGCAACCAAATATATGAAACGTGGATACATTTCAATTAAACATTAGGACTGACACTTACTAGTCAGAATCTTGTTCTGAGTTTCAATGTCTAAACCTCCTTAATAGTTCTCTTAAAATTAGGTAGAGTTCCAGAAAGATCTGTTCTCTTACCTGCTTCTGTCTCAGCTGACAAGACTCTGAGGGCTGCCCATGTTCGTGCTAGGTTCCAGTGCTCACATCAGCCAAGGTTATTCAATTTGCTGTTGATAGAAAAGCATTTCCACAAGTACAGTCTCCTGGCAATGAGCTGTCTGTTGAGAAGAAAACTTAACTGGAAAGTCCTCTTGCCTTGTTCTTTTTTGTGCAAAGACACCCCTTTCTGCTGGCACTGAGCAGGAGAGGGTGTACTGACTCCTGTGGCCCAGCCAAATCCACCCACTGCCTGTTCTGTAAAGAACCCTGAGCTTTACAGGTCTTTTGTTGGACTGCCAGCTCCAAATAATGACATGGAGACTATTTATTAATTATGAAAGCTTGGCTTTAGCATGTGCTTGTTCCCAACTAGCTCTTAAAACTTAACCCATTTATATTAATCTCTGTTCCACCACCTGGCTCGTTACCTAGGTACCATATCTCCGACCTCACTGGCAAATACTCCGCCTCTCAGATTCTTCCCAGAATTCCTATCTATGTCTGGAAGTCCCACCTATTCTCTCCTGCCTAGCTATTGGCTGTTCACCTCTTTATTAAACCAAACAGAAGGTGTCTCAGGCAGATGAGGTAAAACAGTGACATGTCTTCACACAGTGTGATCAAATATCCCACAACAGTTAGGCGTGGCTCCCAGGCTTTCAAATGTTGGGAGGACTAGAGATACAGCCAACCAGCCTAGCGCTTGGATGGCAGATGCAAGTCCTGGAGTTCCTTCTTCACAAACATGGGCTTTGGCCATTCGTAGACATGGTGGCACTTATCAACCACTCAGCAGTTAGAAGGCTGAGGCAGGAGGACAGGGAGTATGGGGCTCGCCTTAACTACACATCTTAAGTCCCAGCCCTCCAAGAAAAAAATTTTAAAGGTTATTTCACATAAAATATTATATTTCAATTATATGAAATTCAAACTTCAGTGTGACTAGTGTTCTGTTGGCTCACAGGCCATATTTATTTGTGATATATTGTCTGTGACTCCCACGGAAACTACAAGGCTGCAATATCTGAAAATACTAAAATACCTACCTGGCCCTTTCCAGAAAATGTGTGCTAACTCTTTATGTAAACAAAGGTTACCCAGTACAACAGAAGCACTCAGTTAGCCACTCACTCACTGGTGTAGAAGTAATAAACCGGTTCTTATCTACTAGCTGTAAACGGTAGCTTTCTCTGGGATGTGTAAAAAATAAATAAAAAGTCCAGGCACACCCCCAGTGTGTGTGTAGCAGGCTGTTTTGTCGCTTCCTCTTTTTGAATTGTCCAGCTCTTGTTCCCCAAGCAGCTAAGTCAACTAGTGTTACTTTTTTTATGAAGCCTTCCCAGGCTCTGAGACTTTCAGCCCCTCCTCGCCTGCCTTGGAGTCCCCTGCACGCTGCTCCAGCTAAGCACATCTCCGCTGCAGTTTTCTTCCTTCGCCTCCTCCACCCTCCAGTACTGTCAGTTTCACCAGCAAGTGCTCTTTCTCTCCGCAGTGAACGTATCCAAGAATGAGCTGTTTCAATATGAATGAAGTGCTATTCGAGTCAATTGACTTTCTACCAATGATGATATTTAACCATCTCATTGCCATTTAAACTGAGCTTGCTTTCTGGGCTGCTTCAGCGGGGAAGCCAGTGCAACTTGCTAAAAGACTAGAGAACAAATCTTTTCCCACATTTGCATCTGGGAGCTGGGAAAGAAATAGAGTACAATGTAGGGTCTGTTCTCATGCCTGCTCCCTTTACAGGGAAGACTTACATAGATCATAGTGTGAGCAATAATATGCTTCTTGTCCTTGGTCTTAAATGACAGCCCCATCTTTCAGTGACCAGAAATAATGCGGCAAACAACAGTGTTTGCCTGTAAGGGGGCTCAGAGGACAGCAGCATCTGGTGGCAGGGCGCCCTCTTCAGGCAGTAAACTGGCAGAACCTAAATTGGTCAGACAAGCAATTTTTCCCCTTAAGTTTTTGTTCACACCCACCCTTCTTTCTTTGCTCCATATTGAGATGTGTAAAGTTCGAAAGAATCTTTTTCAACAAGATACAAATAATGAGAAAATCATAGGAAGAGAACTCAGGATAGCTGAGTCAGATCAAACAGAAGGGTTTTCTTATTTAAGCAAGGAAAACGACTTTAACGCCAGCTTGCTGCTTACCAGCACATGGAGACAGGTGTGAATTGAATAAATATCAACAAGTTATTGATTCCCATGGACGCTGGGCTTTGCTATCACCTGGAAAGGATGCTGCCAGTCCCATGGCCCTTCTCTGGAGCTGGGAGGAGACTAAGGACCCTAGTGGCTTTCCTTGTTTTATATCCACTTGTACTTTTTAGCCGATGACATTTTCAGATTAGCTATAGGGAATATGAACGTGGAAAGACAACATGACAATCCGCACGTGAACAGAGTTGGCGTGTTTTATGAGCCTTTCTAGGCATACCATGCTATCTGGCTACTAACTTGCAACACTCAGGGTGTTGAATAGTTGATATTCTGCACAGCTTATTATGGAGAGGTTACTTTGGTGACATATTCCTTGAAGACAACCGTAAAGGAAGTCAGCACACATCTTCATGGTCTTTATTACACTGTGTGCCTGGAACAAGAGCCTCTGAGCCCTTTATGCTGCCTGTGAGTGGCATACGCTCTTGGGAGCCAAAGAGACCCTGGATATAGTTGAAGTGATGATATCGTTATCACTTGTAAATCTTACCATGTATTTGCACCTTTTATTTACATAAAAAATTTACTAATATAGATGCAAATTCTGCTTAAGAGTGTATGGGTTTGCCCTTTGTGATTCATTTCTCTTTGCTACTTGAATATAAACTTGAACCCCAAACCGTCTAAAGTTTTACTAGAATATTCTATTCAGAGCAGATGTAGGATCTTTGCAAGTCTGATGGATGAAAGATGAACCAGATACTTGAGAAGAGCCTGGTTTGGGAACCGGCCTCACAGTTAACAAGGGAAGAAATCATTCTTATAACTTACTGGAGACTAAGCAGAGTTGATCTCGAAAGATCCTTACTGATGGGCTGTGTATCTAGCTTAAAGCAAAGTGAGGTGCCATATACAGCTGTGCATCCAGCTAGAGCTGGACTTCAGTCAGATCCCCTGAGAATGCCAGGACATGAGTGACACTCTAGTGCTGGTCCATTCCAATGCAGAGATGGATTTTTGCACACTGATAATAGTCTTTATCTGCAGGATGCTTTGGCACATGAACGCGATCTCTTGGGAATTTTCCAGGAAAGCTCATTGGCTAAAGAATGTCTCTGGATGAAGGACCAGTGGTTCCACTAGCAGGGAATGTGAATTATGGGGCTGTAAGAGAGCCCCCAAGTAGGACACAAACAATAATTTTCAAAAATTTATTGGCCAGGCCCGAGGCAGCTTCTGAATGACAGAGGCAGGGTGTCAACCTAAGTCAACATAAGCTCTTGTTCTTAGCCTCTAGCTAATAGATATGGGTTAGCCTGTGTCTCCGTCTTTGGGGGCTTTGTACAATTATAATTAACCTTTCTCTTCAGGACCTGATGAGTACCATGCCAGGGCTCAGAGTTGGGAAGGGAAGGGGAATGAAGAGCAGTAGAATGTAGGACCAGCTTGCTATGCCATAGTGGCTCAGGCCATGCCAGGTCTAGATGAAGTGACTAATCCATGGTCTTTGGCGTTTCTCCTCTACAGGCTGATGAGGCACAGGACGTCATGCATTTCAACTACACGGCCTGGCCTGATCACGGTGTGCCTCCAGCAAATGCGGCTGAAAGCATCTTACAGTTTGTATTCATGGTCCGACAGCAAGCCACCAAGAGCAAAGGGCCCATGATCATCCACTGCAGGTAACCTTCTTCTGGCATTTTCCTGTTAGTTACCTGTCTCACTGACAACAACCACTTAAGAAAGTTGACTTAGTTCAAGAGTTTAGTCTGTCTTGGTGGGACATCGTGGCGGTGAGGACTTAAGGCAGCCACTGTCGTGAAGCAGAGAGAGATGAATATTGGCAGTGGCCCACATTCTCTTCTTTATTCAAGCAGGGGCCACAGCCTGTGCGATGGTGTTGCCTGTCTTCAGGTTGGGTCTTCTCACCCCGGTCAACCTGTCTAGAAACTCCCTCACAGCCAGGCAAGACGCTTGTCTCTCGGCCGGTGGTTCTCAGTCTGTGGATTGTGACCCCTTTGGGGCTTGAACAACCCTTTTCACAGGAGTTACATATCAGATATCCTGAATATCAGATATTTACATTAGGACTAATTACAGTTATGAAGCAGCAATGGAAATAATTTTAGGGTTGGTGGTCACTAACACAAGAGTAACTATATTAAAGGGCTGCAGCATTAGCAAGGTTGAGAACCACTGTCCTAGGTGGATCTGGGTCCTGTTAACTTGAAAATGTTAACCATCATATATACCATGGTTTCCTTTCTATAAACTAATTATGAATTTTGAATCTGTGTATAGTTGTTTTACTGTATATACTGCTTCCTTATCATATGGTTCATTTATTACTATAGACTGTGGGAAATATTTATTTTTTAATTTGCTCTTTTGTGAGGTAGAATCTTATGTTGTAGGCCTGACTAGCCTTAAATTCACTCTTTAGCCCAGACTAGCCTTAAACTTGTAGTCATTCATTTGCCTCAGCTTCCTGAGTCCTGGGATTATAAGCTTGTGCCATGATGCTCCTCTTAAAATAGATGTTATCATCCCAGTTTTAAAAGTAAAAGAACATGAGAACAGAGAGATGCAAAGATGTACAAAAGTTCACTCAACTAGAGCACAGAAATTACGATTCAAATCTCCACATATGGGTCTCCAAAGGCCAAATACCATGTGACATCACCATCAAACTCTAGAGTGAATATAGCACAAGAAATCTTAGGTCAAATTCTACAAAGCTTCTCATGACTCAAAACAGTCTAAATAGACTTAAGAGAAAGCAGAGGGAAAGAAAACATAAAAATATTCAGTATGTTGATAAATTGGGTTGTACTTTAGAATTGCTTTTAGAATTTCAAAGCGAAAGTAAAATGGGATGAATGGCTCCTAACATTACTTCAAATCACAATTCATACTAATTCTTTATACAAAGTGTTACCTCTAGCGTAAACCTTGCGTTCCCACGAGTGAACACGAAATTTATCCTCATGACGAAATGTCATAAAACTGTTGTGCAGACTCAAAGAGGGAGGAGTAGTGATGTCAGGGCAGGCATTAGCAACGAGTCCATCGAGAGCAAATGCACCTCTAACCTGGGATCTACTACCTTGTCTTTATGAGCCATAATGTTGATGCTGTGTGTATGTGTGTGTGTGTGTTCTGCTGTGGTATGTGTATGTGTGTGGTTACATGTGTGAATGTTCAGGATTAGCAGGGCTGGTGAGCTGCTAAGTCGCCATTGAAGGAGGACCCAGCCCTTCTCATCTGCCCACCATAGACTGCCACCACTTTCAGACTGCTGAAAAATGAGATTATTCTCCAAACATTTCTCTTGCCTTGCAGCTGTAGGGTCAAAGACACACACTCCTTCCACAGCTGCCAGGAGGTGCTGTTCTGGGTGGGACTTAACAGGGACGTACTTAGTGGAAGGTCATTTCCTCTGAGAAGCCCCGGGAGAGAAGAATTATCTAATTAAAAAAAAAAAAAGCAAATTGAGCTCTGAACTTGAGGCTTTTAGTTTTGTCTTTTTTCCTCTAGCAAATCCCACATGTAAATTGGCTTCAACTGTTTCTTTGTCCACAATGTGAGTGTGATTTAGAGTTCAGAACCTTCAGCCCTCTGGGTGACGGGAAGAAGAGAAGAGAGCCGGCTTTGACATGGAGAGGTGGAGCCTGTGTGGAGAGCTGGCAATAGCGGGCCACATCTTGCCACACTCAGAGCGCCGGGATCCAGAGACCGCATGAGAAGGCCTTCAAGCATGAGCTTTGACTTTAAAGCAGATAGTTAAAGGATCACTTGGAATTTCGTGCAGATTCCCAGGGCAGATCAATAAAGGCACAGTCTGTGATGGGGAGCAGAACGTGTACAAAGATCTCTGGCCCTAAGCTAGAGTTATGCAGTGAGCCTGTAAACCAAACCTGTGAGCAGGGCTCTAGGTTCCTGAGACAGAAGGCTGATATTGTGCAACCCTACCTTAGGAGGAGGGAGGACCAGCTCCAATGGAGAGTCTTTACTCTCCTCCAAAACCAGAGACCCCAGGGCAGAAGTGGTGCAAACTCTTACCTCTTTAAGGAAGAATCGGTGACGGTCAAAAAATATGACACCCAAGCAACACTAACCAAGTCTGCATTCTCAAGACACAGCTAAGTGGAAGACACTGTGCGAGGAGAGTTTTCCCCATTACTGCTATCGGCTTTAGGCATTTCCGGTTGACTTCCAACAGTACGGAAGCCTGCTGTGACTCACGTGCCATCTGAACCTTCTTTCGCAGTGCCGGTGTGGGACGAACAGGAACCTTCATTGCCCTGGACAGGCTCTTGCAGCACATTCGAGACCATGAATTCGTGGACATCTTAGGACTGGTTTCAGAAATGAGGTCATACCGGATGTCAATGGTCCAAACAGAGGTAGGAACTGAAGCAATATGTTTGCTAAAGTTTGCACTTGACCGAAAGCTCCCATTATCCAACTCCATGTTTTAATAGGGCTGTTGGAGTGATTTCACATCTGTCTTTCCCATTTTCTTGCTGTGTTTATTTCAGACGACCCCAATACAAAATACATAGGTGTTAGCCTCTTATATTGTGTATAAGTAACTATACTTGTTCTGGCTTCATCTGCCTTTTAAGAACATGGAGCCTGTAGATGTGTCTGCAATAGAATAAAAGCCTTTTGAGTAGTATGGAGCTCGCTGAAGGTAGCAGTCAGTCTGGATAAGGGCCACCAAAGGGAGACTGTAGGACAGATACAATTTGACTTATACTTGAGATGACAGGCTGGTCAATAAGTTTGCCAGTGCTTTGGGGGTTTTTTCTCCATGTGACTCTGGTCTCCATTCACTTTAGATGATAACTCCTGGTTCTATTTGTGCATTCTGTCTTTCTTGGGTTTAAGGTTTGCCAGTCTCAATCCACCATCACTGTCCCATCCCCTTAAACCAATAAAAGGATGGCGCAGCCCAGAATTCCCCTGGGGTGATTAACCGATGTTCCCTCTGCCTTTTCTTCTCCCACGTCTTTCATTCCCTTGAAGCCTTAGGATGGACTCACCCTGGAAGGACAGCTCCGGGCCACATCACACAGCCCACCAGCAACAGCCAGAAAGGATCTGTGTGTGTGCAAAAACCCAAGTACAGAGGCTTCTTTATAATCCAAATCACTTGTCTCTAAGATCACTCACTCCCTGGCCTCAAGGATACAATAGAGCATTTCCTGGAGGAGCATGTGGGAGGAGAAGGTTTTTGGAATAGATCAAGGTCAAGCCAGACCTCTCTCTTTACCAGACTTTTCTTTTATTGGTCTTCCTCTTGTAGCTTCCACCAAACACCACTAGATGGCAATATAACTCAAATAGCCCGGAGGGTAATGGCAGAGTAGGTTCCACATTGACTTTCTTATCCTTGTTTGCTTTTCTTCCCGCTCCATCTTTCCAGCTCTGTCTGAGCAAGGCTCAGCAGAGTCATTCGAATGTATTTGTTGCCGGTTGCACCCAGGTCACAGTAGTTTGGGTCAATGACCCACTAACACTCAGATACCTTAATGACAATTAGGAAGCAGATCCTAGACAGGATCTTGTCCCTTTCAGAGAAGCTTCTTGCTGCAGTAGATGGCAACTCACAGGGAGGCCCACAACTGGTCAGGTTGCAAGAGACTGCTGAGCGACCAGCCCTAAAGGGGAAGTCCGTATCACACTCCTTCCTCCAGAGGCTCAGCGATCCTCTTGAAAGAGGGGGCAGAAAGACAAGAACCAGAGACTGTAGATAACGATAAGGAAGCATTGTTTTCTGAACACAGCAGAGCGGTTGCCAACATGAACAGCAGCAGCAGTAAGTAAGGACAACCTGTGTAAGATCAGACCAGACAAAATCCCAGCGTGGAGAGGGGGATGTGGCATGGGGGTGCTGTGGACAAATGGTGGGTGACTCTAGGGAGAGGCAGTCAGGTTTCTGCAGGGAAGCAGGACGCGGGAAGCTAGCCAGGATCCAGTAGATTGTCCCACCCCCATGCGCACACGGGCAGCACGAATTGTTTACACTCAGTGAGTCTGAATAAAACAGCATCTGAAGTTGGAAGGGGGAAGGTGGTGGGAGGATAAGGGAGAGGTGGGAAGGGAGGAAATGGGGGCTGGATCTGAGCCCCGACTTTTGGTTTTCAACTTCCATAAACACATATCCCAGTATGCAATAAAACCATGTCCGTTATATGCAATATACACTTTATAAAACATATTCCTATATAATATGTGTAAATCCCCATATTTCAAAAGACATCTTATTTTAAGCACCTTGCTGGTTGAATTATCTGACAGACTTCCTCCATTTATACCCTTTTAACTTCATAGATGTTGATTACAGACTGTTTACTTTCGATTTTTGAAAACTATCTATCTTTAAAAGCTGCCTTTCTCTACATGGACCTCCCGTTCAATTTCCACTCCACTATTTGTCTTCAGGTATAATCGCCAAAGCCAGTCCAGTCTCCATGGGGCTGGCTTCCCACACAGCTAGGACAAAGCTTTGTTTTCTCCCTTATTTTTGGCCGCAGTTTTAGATGTCTGGTTTCCTTCTTTACAGTCTCATGTCTGGTTGACATCTCCATGAAAACAGTCGTTTGAAAGTGTGCCTTTCCTTCCAGGAACTTGCTGGGAGGTTCAAAGTCATGAAAGGGGCCCAGGTCTAGCCCAGGTCTTGTGGCTTCCTGCCTTGCCAAACCCCCAGCATTCCCCTTGAGTTCCCTCAGCAGTCCAATGGACACCGTCTGCTTGTGTGTTTATGCCTGTTTCATCGGTTAGATCTAGAACATCTTGTTCATTTATCTAATTTTCCCTTGTTTCTCTGTTCTCCCTGGTCCAACCTGTATTTTCCAATGCTGAGTGGATTTATCTCACATTGTCCTTCAGCCCACTCACATTTGAATCCCGCTGCCTGCTAATTTACTTGGTTAATAAGTAAAGATCAAAAAACAAAATGATTTTTTTCCTGGGCTTGTCAATCAAGCATGCCAATCAAGAGGATAGAATCTGTCTCCAGCTGAGCGCTGGTCTTCCTGGCCACAATCAACCCAGGGATGGAGCAGCACCTTTCTTCTTGGGTTGCTAATTTTCCGACCTTCTCCGCACTGCCGACCTCCTTGGTTTCAATACACTACACTATCCCCCGGAATGGCCAAAGTGACTAACTCAAGTAGCCGTGTTCTCGGGGTCTCCCTGGAGACCAGACCATTCGGTCCTGACCATTTTCGTGTGATTAGTGCACTTCAGGGCTTCTCCATCCTGGTGGAGAGATGACACAGAGCCAGAACCTAGGGAGAGGGCCAGAGCCTCAGCTTTAGGACTTCACAAGTCAGGTCACCGTTTCCGGTTCTCACTTCTCATCTCTAAAGCAACTGGAAATTCTCGTGCATTGTCATAAAGAATAAAGCAGATGTCTTATCTATAAGATGGCAAGATCCATACAAGTGCTTTGACTTCATACTACACTATCTACAGATGGTTGAGACGCCCTCCTTCCTCCCCCTGCATTCTGTTCTATTCTTAGCAAACATTTCGTTTGTTTTTCTTCCAATTGCCTCTCTGGAGGTCATTTGGGGTTTTGCTTTGAGCAGCTTGTCCTCACTATGGGCAGCTTGGCTTTCTCTGAGTCTTATGGATTTGTCCATAAATAGTCTTTTACTTTTTTTTTCCTATGCTTTATGGTTTTGTCATTGTTACGATTGCTTTTGACTGGTTTGGAGTTTCAGATTTTTTATTTAGTATATGCTAACTATACATAAAAATTCGATGAACTATATAGAAAACAGTGAGTTTCATTGTGGCATCTGTATACGTGTGTATAATGGATTTTGACCGCATTCCCTTACCCCCATTACTCCCTTGTGCCACTCCCATTGAGCCTCTGCCCCTCCCAATTAGCCTTCCTTCCACTTTCACATCTTTGTGTGTTCTTGTGATCCAAGGAACCTAATTACAGCACTTTAAAGAGCAGGGGCAACTTTCCTGTGACTGCACCATTGAGGAAAATGTGTTATGTTTGTGTTTTCGACACGAATTTTGGCTAGTGGGCAGCCATGGAATGAGAGTCCAGACCAGAGCCCTGTCCATTCCCAGTGTTCATATAACACCAGAAATAACGGAGCATTGTGTGAGGACCACGGTAGCTGGCTCAGTGTTCTGTGATCACAACATAAGGGAACATGTCTTTTCCAAAGCTTGTTTAGAACACAGAGGTGAGGTTCCAGCCTGCTGGGGCTTGAAGCATTTGTTTTTATCTTTTGTGTTAAGTTGTTTACATGAGACCGTTTAAAATCCTGTGGCCCTCTTGGCTGGATTGTTTAGGGGTGATGTTTAATTGTACTACCTATATTGAAACGATTGGAGAAAAGAAGGAGAAAACCCCTGAAATCAACTTATTTAGTGGCACAGAGATAACTAACCTTAATGTCTAGGGGATTTTATCTCAGCTTTCAGTCATGTATGTTACCTACATACATACATGCATTTGTGTTTATGAGTTATAGACATATGCGTGCCTTTCTTTCACACTGAATTTTCACATAGTGTATTAATATACACATGTACACATATATCACAAACTACCCAAAGCTCTTAAAGTCCATTTCAAAGATGAATGTTTCTTTCGATTGCTTTCTTATTTGTAGAACATCAACTATTTTTCTGCATTTTCCCATTGTCTGTGTCTGTTTAGAAAGCACGTGATTTATTGAGCATTAACTTCAGCTTTTGCTACTTTATACTATATTCTGTGCCCACACCATTTATTAATTTTACCTCTCCAACAATAAGAAATGATGACTACCTTAATAAGCTCAAAATTATTACTGTGTGTTCTTTTCCCCTTCTCTAGCTGCGCTGTTCATAGATGAAAATAAACATTTTAATTTACAGTTTTTCCCTACTTGAACTTTACTTTTTGAGGCAGAGTCTCATTGTGCAGCCAATGCTGACATCCAACTCTTGTTCCTCCTGCCTCAGCCTCTTCTCTGTGGCTGAGATGACTGACATGCACCACCCCACCCAACTACTCGGCCACCATTGCAAGTATTAACATTCCTTCTACTTGCTTTAAAAATCCCTAATAAACACCAACACAAATTAGGAATACAAGATAGTTTCTCCTTCCAGGGCATGTTGTGTATAGTGATTGTTTATCTGTAGGTGTTCCTGATCTGTGAGACCGTCCAACAAAAGTTAACTCTTTGCCACTGTGGAGTAACTTTGAAAGCATCTCCCTTCCAATATGCTTTTCCATTTTGCCATTTGTAGCATAGAGAAGCTTGAAACTTTTCTTTGTATTTTCCCTATTGCTTTCAATTTTATGATCTCCTTTTGTAATATAACCAGAAAGGAATTAACCCCTCTTTCCCTCTTCATGTTCATTGCCTAATTTATACTTCTAGAGTTTGTGTCAGTGTATAAAGAGGTGGGAATTCTTTAGTTTCCAAAAACCACCATGGCTACATGTCATGGCCTTCAGTGCTGTGCCGTGAAGACCTGTACCACGCAGCAACTTCACCTTAGAAAGTTGCGGCTGGGTACCTGAAATTCACTGAGAGAGAAGTTCTGGAAGTCCTAGCATCACCAGAAAGGAGAATGGCCACCATTCACTGACATGTCTGATAACCATCTCCCTATGTGTATCATATCACATTTTATAGTTTAGCCACATATTACTTTCCATTCCTCAATAAAGCTAGAAAAAGACATGACATACATTCTGCTGTATGGGGCATCAGAGGTGACAGCCCATCAGGGTACAGGACTTTCTGTACAGGCATAGGGGACTGAGTTTGGGTCCCTAGCACCCAAATTAGAAGCAGGGCATCAGGACAGTAGCCTATATTCCTAGTGCCAGGAGACAGAGACAGAGGACCCTTGGAGCATGCTAGCCAACCGGTCTTGCCAAATCACTAAGCACCACGTTCAGTGAGGAAAGTTGTGCCATAAAAATAAGGTGGAGAATGATAGAGGAAGATGTGTGATATTGACCTCTGGCCCCCACACATGTGTGATGTAGGAAGGTCATCTGTCTATGTGTTACTTTCATTGGTTAATAAAGAAACTGTCTTGGCCCTTTG
>LOEQ01006658.1:73526-83789 GCA_001685075.1 Bramus lutescens | reverse complement strand
GTTCTGTTCTTCCCTGCCATAGGCTCAAAGCAGTTCTTTATTAACCAATGAAAGCAACACATAAACAGAAGGAGCTCCCACACCAGGAGTCCCTGTTGTATTTTGAGACAGGGACTCATGTAGGAGAGAAAAGGGTGATTTTTAGCTTACTTTTCCAGAGGAACAGAGGAGTTCATGATGGCAGGGAAGGCATGGCCCCGCAGTCAGGAAGGAGAGAGATCATGTCTCACCCCCACACAGGAAGCAGCAGAAAGAGAGAACAGGAAGTAGAAGAGGCCATAAAACCTCAAAACCCACCCCCAGTGATGTGCTTCCTCTAGTGAGGCTCCACCTCCTAAAGTTTCCATAAACTCCCCAAACAGCACCACCCACTGAGGACAGGTGTTCAGATCCATGAGCCTATGGGAGACATTCCTTATTCAAAACACAGCATCATTTATTCCTGGCTCATGCCATGACAAGGACTAAGGAAAGGGCTGTGGTTCAGGAGACAGATGCTGCAAGGTCCCTGCTTTAGGGAGTTTACACTCTACCCTGGAAAAACAAAGGAGAAAATAAGGACCTCGTGTGTTATTGATGCCAGGATAAAAACATACAGCAATTAGTGTGGGTCCCAGGGAAGCAGTGGGTTTTTTTAGTTCCTGGAAAAGTCAGTAAAAATAAAATAAAAACTACACTCACACATTGAAGTCTTAAAGAGTGCAGAGTCATGGTCAACCACACACATGATACATGTCACCTCTGCATTCAGCAAATATCCAGACATAGGGACCCAAGTAGGTGGCCAGACCCACCCTGCCCCTACTCCTAAACCTTATTATTAACCTAAAGTGACCACTCCTTTTCAGGTCTCCCCAGATGGTTCTGGACCATGGGCCACTCTCTAGCATCTGAAGTATTTACTATAACTACAGGTACAAAAGGGCCCCTGCAGCTCAGCTGGGGTCATGTGACTGGCTTCTGACCAATGGGAAGATTCCTGGGTCCCTGAGTCACAATATAAACTAAGGACACCTACTTGCCTATGTGTCATCAGTAAGATGCTTCCAGCCATGTGGTCATTAAGATTCTCGGGTTGTCATGCCCAGCACACAACCAGCCCTTCATCTGCATGGCATCAACTAATAGTACATTTTTCAGGACAATGATGTATAAATGATAAAATTCTCAAAAGGCAGATTAAACAGCCATGCAATGCAAACCCATGATACTTATCAAGGATGGAGGGAAAGACCACCAATAAAAAGTTTATCTTCAACAGATGAACTTTATTCTAGAAATACACATTTCTCTTTAGAAACCACTCTCCTCCAGATTAACTTGCTTAAATTTTGTGCTGATGTTACTGCTTTCCAAATCTTCTCACAAATCCAAAACTCCAAGGAGACCCAGTAGAATGTACATGTTGGCTTTGGTTCAGACTCCTGGGTTACCACATTTGCACTTGAGACTGGTTTTGTACCAGTGGAAGCCCCAACACAGAGGAAGCCATGAACTTTGAACATGTAGTGTGCAGCAGCCCAGACTGCTATGTCGTACCTTCCCTGGTAAGGGAATTCCAGCCTGGGGTAGGAGCTCAATGCCAGAGGATGCAAAATCTTTCTTCAGTTCTAAGAACACTCAGAAAGTCCTAAGTGCTATTTAAAGTAGAGGTTGTACCTGTTGCCTCTGTTACAAGTGGGAAGCATGGAGTGGTGAGGGCTCAGCAGGAAGAGCCTCTAATGCTCTTCATGAGGACCTCAGTTTGGTTTTCAGCACCCACATCACGTGGCTCACAATAGCCTACAACTCCAGCTCCAAGGGATCTGAAGCCCTCTTCTGGTCTCTGTGGGCAGTGCAGTCATGTGCACATACCCACACATAAACACAAAATTAAAAATAAGTTTTACAACGAGGACACAAAGTTGGTGGATATGGAACTGGATGGGGATCTGTGAGGAGTTTGGGGAGGTGTTGAATGTGATTAAAACACAATGTATGAAATTTCCAAAATATTTCAAATGGAAAAAAATTAAAAAGCACACCATCTTAAGAAACAAATATAAAAAATAATGGTCTTAGAAAGGCTTCTTGGTATCCCCAGTCACACTTTATTCTACTGCCTTTAACCAGAAGTCTTGCAAGCTACATGTGAGCAGCTAGCAGTGTAACGGAAAATGGTTACTGTGGGTGGCAAGGCTCCGGTGGCTCTGTTGTGTGATGGATGAGGTGACAGGGTGACAGAACTTGCCTCGGTGTGTCATTGTCAACTCAGGATGCTGTAACAAGGCAGCCTGGACTGAGCAGCTAAGGAGGTACATGGTTCCACTTCTCACAGACTGCTGGCTGACATGCGGAGTGAGAGCACCATCACAATCGGTTCCAGTGAGCACCATTTACTGGCTTCTTGTTTTATCTTCACGGGGCATAGAAAGTGAGAGATGTCTGGGGTCGTTTTATAGTGGTAATAATCCTATTACTAAGGGCTTTCATGACATAGCTACTTCCCAGAGCCCCAGATCCTAATACTATAACATTGGGGGTGGTTTCAATGTATGAACTTGGAGTGTAGCATGGTTAGCCCACCACACAAAATTTAAAAACATCACATGAGTCTAAAAACAATTCCTGGATTCATTTACAATAATCACATGATTTCATTTTACGCTAACCTCCCATAGTCTCCAAGAGTCATCCAGAATTTCTTTAATAGATTGATTTAAAATAAATAAACAAAAGCACCCAATACCTGAAATAGATAAGCTTTGTTTCTCCAGGGCAGCATCCCTCACAGTCATGGGATATAAATTATAGACGTACGGGGCCAAAGCATCACCCAGGCTTGGCTTTGAACTTCAATTCTCTGCTAGCATATGCTGCCAAACATGTGTCCAGTGTGCTCAGTCCACACGACACATATGTGAAAGGTTTCCCACAAAGCAATGCTGGGACCTGGTTTACACTGTGGTTGTGCAAACAACTTGTGTGGATTCACTGTGTCAAAACCAAAATTCTTTTTAAAAGCTTACTAGCCTAGCATGTATGAAACCCTGGTTTTGATCCCCATCATCATATAATCTAGATGGGGTGACATATGCCTGTGATCCTAGGACTCAGGAACTAGAAACAGGAGGATAAGATGTTTAAGTTCATCCCCTTTACACAGTAAGTTCAAGGCCAATCTGGGCTCCATGAGGCCTCATGTCAAAGAACAAATAAATGAATCAAAACAAGGTAGCTAACAAAGCTCACTGCTTCTAGAAGAGGAAGCCGATTTGTACAGCCTTACTCTGTAAACACGCCTGGGTCAGGATAAGAGTAGAGGCTTGGGGTAAGCAGGCATCATTTGTGAATGTCACTTAATCCTCCACTGAGCCAGCTTCCTTGTTTGGTAACAGGAATACTAAAAGCTTCCTCTAAGGCCTTGTGTAGAGGATTAAATGGAAAGCCCTGGGCACAGTGCCTCGTGGTAGTTTGGGGGTGCAGAACTGGGTAACTGAGAAGCTCAGTCTGTGGAGTCACAGAGCCCTTTGGAAGTCACAGAAGTCACCTGCATTCTCCAAGCCCACGTGCACACACACGCACACACATACACACACACAAATATATCTCCTTTCAGGAACTGTGGTAAAACATGAAATTGATCATAGAGAGTACAGAACATAGAGAAGTATGTGATGCTATCCCTCAGTATGCTTAGACCATGAAGCCGTCCTGCTTCTTCTGCCATGACATCTACTGGGTGAAAGTACCCCACAGACTGCCTGCCCTATTCAGCTCCTCACAGGCAAGTCTACTGCAAGCATACCCATTTATTGGGTCTGTTTCCCATAGCAGCAGTAACAACCTCCCCTCTCCCTGCTAAACCCTGCTGGACTTGGTGTAGGCAACCCCACGAGGCAAAGGTCCTGTCTGTACCATGCCGCCTATGTGTATGGGAAAGTCAGTTGAACACATGCTACAAGAAGTCAGAAATAAGTAGGCAATTGGAAAAAGGAGCTGTCTCCGTTTGTGTTCCATAAATCCCACCATTCCACGATCCAAGCATAAAACAACAACAGGCATTCTGCCATGCTTTATTTATTTATTTGTTTATTTTTATGGCCGCAAGATTAATGAGTTGTCCAAACATCTGAATCCTGTCTTATGGTGGACTGGTTTTGGAGATGAGGCAATAAACATCCTCACACTGTTTTTCCTGATGTCAACTCTCCTCTCTTGTATTGACTACAGGGTACTGGGTTATTAATGAGCCTTGACTTCTCACTTTGCACAGGCTGAGTTTTCTGAGCCAGGAAACAGCTCAGCCTTGCCTGAGCCTGAGGTCGAATAGCTCTGCTCACCCCACTCATGCAAGTTTAATCTGTCCTTCCGCCAGCTGCCTGCCTCCTAGGAGCTGGGCAGGACCCTCATATTGCGTTTACAGGATAAACAGCCTCACAGCATCTATCACAGCAAATGCTTGTCTGTCCCATCACGGGGAAGACTGAGAAGATCAGCTCATGTCAGTCCTGATTATTGGCATGTTATGTCATGCATACTTTAATAAAGGAGTGTGGATCAAGTGCGAAAGGCAATTCTTCTCTCTAAACAAAATCGGGGTTTCCAAACGGCTGACAATCCCAGAAGATGGAAAAGGATGGCTAAGACTCAGAACTGGGTTTCCTGGCCTCACTATTGCCTAATGTGATCATTAATTGTCACTGTCAACTGATTAGACTTAGAATCAGCTAGGTGATACACCTCTAAGAGTGTCTTAGAGGGTGTTCATAGTAAGAAGAGCCTCTGTGAATGTCGGTGGTGTCATCTCATGGGCCAGAATCCTGGAATGAACAAAAAGTAAAAAACAAAAAAGGGGGGAGAGGGTGAGCTGAACAATGACATTCATCTCTCACTCACTGTTTTCTCACTTGGGGACAATGTATCAGCTGCCCGAGGCTCCTGCAGCCATGCCTTCCTCACCAGAAAGGACTGCATCCCTTCAAACTGAGAGCCAAAACAAACCTGGTCCTTCCTTAAGTTATATATTAGTTACTTTTCTGTTGCTTTGTTAAAAACCATGACCAAGGCAACTAAAGGAGAATTAGTTTACTTTGGGAAGTCCATAATAGCAGAGGAGGTAAAGCAGCAATCAGGTGCCTGGAGCAGGAAGCCCTGAAGGATCATATCTTCAACCACATACACTAAACAAACACATAGAGAAGGAGAGAATGGGAAGGAGGATGAAAGAAAGGGAGGTGGGTAGGGAAGAAATGGGATGAGGCATGAACTCCCAAAGCCTAGCCCCCAGTGACACACTTCCTCTAGCAAGGCCAAACCTCCCCATAATATCCCCAAATGTGTCACCCTCTAGTGTTCAGATGTATGAGTCTATGGCTGACATCCTCATTCAAATCAACACAAGTTTTATTAGGTTTTTTTTGTTACATCAATATTGTTATGTCATTGATTTTAAAAAGTAGCTGATATTCCACCAAACAATGAACATATTCTCTACTTGAAAATTCAGTTGTGAGGGTCTTATGAGGAGAGAAACAAAGTAACCACAGGTATTCAAACAAGGCTTCCAACAGAGACATGGGTTTCCCCACAGAACTCCATTTAATAGTACATTTTCAGCCAGGATGGTGGTGCATGCTTCTAATTCCAGCACTTGAGAGGCTGAGCCAGGAGGATTACCATGAGTTCAAGCTCAGTCAGGGCAATGTGAGTCCCAGGGCTACATAACAAGATTCTTTCCTAAGAAGAAGAACATTTTATAGATTGGTCTGACTCCAGACAAAAGGTTTTCTGCATGTTAAACAGGCATCCAGTAGGTTAAGTTCAAATTAAGCTGTTTCTCTTACTGGGGGATTTTATTTTAAATGAGCTATTTAGCTTACTGGAGTTTTAATTTGCCCATTTATAAAGTGGGGCTATGTATTAAAATAACAACAAACATGGATACAGTTCATGTCCTGATTGATAAGAATAAATGGCAGGACAGGGAGACTTAGTTTACTATACCAGATCAGAGCAGGGAACAATGAAACTGAGTAACAGAACAATCTGGGCATTTTCACTTTCTGTGTGTGTGAGTCTGTGTATGCTTGTAAATGTAGAGAGGGAGAGTCAGAGAGACAGAGACACATAGAGGAAAAACAGACAGAGAATGGCAAGGACACACACAGAGTGTATTTTGGGGTTTTTGTTGTATTGATTACAGACCCTCTAGCTCATTGTTGAGATGGTAATAACAGATACCAGGGAAACTGGAGTCTAGTATACAGCCAAGTATCAGGGAAATATGGTTCCTGGACTTTGCTACTCAGCCACCCAGAAAGCGGCACAACTAGTCCTAGTGTCTAGAAGTACATAGGAAGCAAAGAGGAACCCTGACATCAGTCTAAGCAGGGACCTCTGGGCCTGGTGGAAGACCTGGCTCACTGGTTCATCTCCTCCCAGCTGCAGATTAAAGGCCTGATACCTCAGTCTCCTTGGAAAGCACCTTGGCTCTTAGAAAGTCCCAGTACAAGTCCCTGACTCTTTTGCCCATTGGACAGGTAGCATATTAGACTTCTAAAGCATGGCAGTACATCCAGAAATCCAAGCTCAAAGCCCAAATTCTCTCAGGGCAACTGAAGGCCGGACCATCTTCCAATTAGGCAAAGTGTAATTCTTAGTAATTCAATACTTGTATAATTCTTGGAAATTATTTGCTTTATCCAAATTTTACTGGCTTCTTCATTTTCCAAATCATTCACAAATGTGCTGAGATAAATCTCAACATTTTTGTATGAGAAGTTGTTCTTCCTTTGGCTAAGCATGCCCTACTCCTTGATGAAAACATCCCATGACACAGAGCCTTGAGCTCTGGCTTATCTCCTGCTCTCAATTCCCAGGAGGCAGTGCCGTGCAAACAGACTCTGAAAGCAAAGGGTGTGGGAATCAAGATTAAGAGAAAAGTGCTGTGGGATAATGCTCTTGAACACTGTAAACTCATATTGCTTTAATAAAAGGCTGACTGGCCAGTAGCCAGGCAGGAAGTATAGACAGAGTGACCAGACTAAGAGAATTCTGGGAAGAGGAAAGGCAAAGACGCAGTCTCCAACCAGTTGCAGAGGAAGCACAATGTGAAAGCCTTTCTGAGAAAAGGTACCAAGCCATGTGGCTAAACATAGACAAGAATTATGGGTTAATTTAAGTTGCAAGAGCTAGTTACTAATAAGCCTGAGCTAATAGGCCAAACAGTTTATAATTAATACAAGCCTCTGTGTGTATCTTTGGGACTGAACAGCTGCAGGACCAGGTGGGACAGAAACTTCCATCTACAAATGGTGCCCAAATGTTTGGCAATAATTTCCACATAAAGCCTTAGAAAGTTTTTAAAAAAGAATTCTAGGCAGACAAGAACAGAATCAAGTGAAGCTTCTTGGTAACCATCTTTTCTCTGGTTGGCTCTGTCTGCTGGCAGTGAGCAGAGGTGTGGCTCCTTTAAGAGAGGCTTCCTGACTCAGCATTAGCAGCAAAAACCTTGCAGTTCTTTTAAGAGGCCTGCCACCAAACACTTGAATGTTTTTTTCAGCGGTCAGCATCAGGCTTTTTGGTGGTGGCATGGACCACAGAGTTGTAGTAATAAACGTGACTCCCACCAGTACCACCATGAATCTAGATTCAAAAAGCTAAGGAATGAGGTGGTGCCACCTGCCAAAGCCACAGTTATATCCCTAGCCATATTGCTTAGCAGATTAAAGATTCATGTACTCAGAAAAAGATACATATATACAGTAAAGACAGATTCAGAAAAAAACATGTAAATTGTTTACAGTGTGTTTAAAAACATATGTAGGCTTAGGAGAGAAAAGAAAAAGTATAAAGTCCTTAAAAAAAAGAGAGTAGTTGGGTATGATGGCACACACCTTCAATCCCAGTACTTGGGAGGCAGAGGCAGGCAGATTTCTGTGAGTTCGAGGCCAACCTGGTTTACAGAGTGAGTTCCAGGACAGTCAAAGATACACAGAGAAACCCTGTATCAAAGAATCATAACTTAAAAAAATAAAAATAGAATTTTTAAAAAGCCACATAAAGATGGAAAATATACAGAAATTCTGAATACTGTATATTATTGTGTTGTCTTTAAATTGTTTGCTGAGAAAGTAGCAATTTTTGCTAAAAGAAATTTGTTTATGAATGCTGCTGGATTAATCCAACCTATATATTTTAAAATAATCCTGGAATTCAAATTTTAAGTCAAAAGATATGTTACTTTGAAGAAGAAGCTTTGCTTTTGTTCCCATCAGAAATGAGAGGCTGTGGACTGATTTTGGACTAAGAAAAACAAGGTTTGGTCATGGAAGACCCCTGAAAAATCTCCAGTGGGAACCATTGGCGCAGATGATCCAACATTTTAGAGCACTTCTCTTGTAGTTTCCTCTGAGTTCCGCATCTAGAACAGCTTCAAGGTTGCTGGCTAAGATGATCCAGTCTCACAAACTACTCGAGTCAGGAATTGACTGCAATCCTAAATTTTCTTTGGGTCCCCATAAGTTTACCAGCACCCCTAATCAGCAGGAAGTAGCCTAGAAAACTGTGCCCACATTCCCAAAAAAATGAATTATGGATGTTTGTCTTTGTTTAGCATGTTGTTTGCAAATTGTTATAGATAATGGTCATGAAAAAAAGCTAAACAAAGGAGATTAGATTCAGGGCCTTGTTTTGAAAAAAAGGGGAAATGCTGTGGGATAATGCTTTTGTACATTATAAAGATTTGTCACTTTATATTGGTTTAATAAAACACTGATTTGCCAATAGCCAGAAAGGAAGTATAGGCAGGGTGAACAGACTAGAATTCTGGGAAGAGGAAAGACAGAGGCACAGTTGCAAGCCAGATGCAGAGGAAGCAAGATGAGTATGCTTTAATGAGAAAAGGTACCAGGCCACGTGGCTAAACATAGACAAGAATTATGGGTTAATTTAAGTTGTAAAAGCTGGTTAATAATAAGCCTGAACTAATAGGCCAAACAGTTTATAATTAACATAAGCCTCTGTGTGTTTCTCTGGGACTGAACAACTGCAGGACTGGGCAGGACAGAAACTTCCCTCTACAGAAAAGAATGGCAGGGAAAGGGGACACATACTACAACTGACTCTGGGGCCTGCAGAACATTACCCTTCTCTAGACATCACCTATAGTGAGCACAGCTGATGATCTCATTGTGGTCTGCTTGCCTTACATAATGAAAAAAGTTAGCTGAGCCTAGCCTGGTAGGACAACTAACTAGGAGGATGAGGCTAGAGGCTCACAAGGTCATGGTCTATCTGAACAACATGGGGAGTTCATGGCTAGCCTGGGTAGCTTGGCTGAGAATTTGTCTCAAAATGAAAATGCAAGGGGACACATATTCATGAGTAAAATCTTAACAGTTTTACGACCTTATTCATAAGGGACATTGACGTTTTGCCTGTGGGTTCTCTGTCTGGCTCTGGTGTGAGGAAAATGGAGGTCTCATAGAATGAACTGAGCAACGTTTTGCTCTTCAGGATTTTGAAGAGTTTTAGAATTTGTGTCTGCTTTTCGAGTATTCAGTAAAGTATGCCAGTGGAGCCACCTTTTCCAGGTGATTTCATTGGGGCAATACTTTCTGAGAAATTTCTGCACCCTGATAAGCCTCTCTGCTGGCACAGCAATCCAAAATAAGACCAACTAAAACTGAATTAGAAAAAAGCCCAGGTTTAATGGATACAATGCTTCTGGATGGTTTTCCAATCCCCACACACACACCTGAGAGGAAATGGGAAAGGAAAATCACATCTCTGCTTTCTGGTGGCAGTATATTTACCCTGTGGGAACAGTCTTGAGCATCTCTGGGAGGGGCTTCATCACTTGGTGGGCTTTCTGAGATGCAGCAGGGTTTGGAGAGGGATGGGGGGGCTTGGGATGAAGCTTCCACCTGACCATCCCAAATTCTTTGCGTATATGGATGCTGTGTGGATGCTGTTATGCCCAGATCATGGAGTCTCCCAAAACCAACTAGGAGACTGAATCCTGTATGTAAAAGCAAAGAGCACTTATTCATATTCAAGTTAAAACTCAAGACTCTCTGTGTGATATAGAGAGGAATACTTTGCCTGGGTATGGATCTTGGTCTATTAATACAAATTTAAAGTAAATTCTGTTTTATATATATATATTTTTTTCTGCTCTTGATTAAGTTATTGTGTTTGTGCAGTGTAGTAATAAGGGGAGCGGGCCCTGTTTTTCGTCCTGCCCGGCTCCCGCACGGCTAGCTTATACCCCGAAATAAC
>LOEQ01006658.1:39703-72065 GCA_001685075.1 Bramus lutescens | reverse complement strand
GAGGAAGATGGGCATTGAAGAGGCTCCTTATGGAGTTTGTTAGCCATTTGGGCATAAAACTGCTCTTGCCGGACTGCTTGATGAACTGGACATGCAAGACCCACAGAGAAATGACTGCTGAACTTGCCAAAATTGACCATCCTTCAGGGTTCCAGGTTAATGAAAGAGTCTGCCAGACATTCTGCAGGATACAGAAGTGACTGACAAACTGCCAATATAGGCAGACCTGTCTTTGAAATTTCCTTCTTCGTGGAAAAGTCTGCCAGATATTATGGGCCAGTAGGCTGAAGATGGATGCCCTAACAGTACAGAAGAACTTTGGGTGACTGTCCAGGTAGTGAGATGTTTCTGTCAATTCTAGAGTTTTGGCAGTTGCTTACAATGAACTTGTTTATTTAGGTAATATTATATCCTTTTGGAATCTTTGATGGAGTTGAAGAACTTATAGTTTTCTTTAGTTATGATAAAAGATAGATATAAATATTGTAACTGTAATTCTTGTTTGATACCTGTTTTGTTATATGTAATTTTACTATGTTAAAGCTAAAACCTTCCTTTTTCTTTAAACCGAAAAGGGGAGGTAATGTGAGATTTCCCTCTGTATGTTATGAATACCATTTGTTAATAAATGAACAGCTTTGGGACTATAGCAGAGCTATAGGGGAACAGAGCTAGGTGAGGAAAACTAAACGGAATGCTGGGAGGAAGGAGGCAGAGTCAGAGAGAAGCCATGTAGCCCCATCAGAGCCAGATGGAACTTCATTTGGTAAGCCACAGCCACGTGGAGATACACAGATTAATAGAAATGGGTTAAATTAACATATAAGAGTTATCCAATAAGAAACTAGAGCTAATGGACCAAGCAGTGATTTAAATAATATAGTTTAATTTAAATAATATAGTTTCTGTGTGATTATTTTGGTTCTGGGTGGCTGGGACAAACAAGTGGCCTTCCTATAATATTTGAGTGTCCGATGTAATGGCATTCCATTGAGGGTGGGGTTTTTATAATAGCAAAGGAGGGGGTGAGGGATTTCTAAGGTTCAGGACTCCTGATTGACTGACATTTGTCTAGGGGTGTTCTGGCAAAAAGCGATGGGTGTGTGCTGGCAGGTGATGTCATCTATAATGGTTGGAACATTAGGAATTACCTTTGGATGGTCTGTTCCTAGGTGGTGCCTGGATGACCTCAGTTTGTGGTCTTTCTTGGAACTATGTATGGCCTTAGGGTAAACTACTGAAACTTGAGCCTCTATTGAGCTTGTCATGGCTGGGTCCTATAGATGCCAGGCGCTGGGGTGAAGCTTCCACCAGAACATCCTAGACTCTGAGTATACAGATATAAATCACAGCAATTCTATGTTGGACCTGTTACTTCCCAACCAGGTTATCTAAGTATTTTGATTTCCCTTTACAGCATTTTTGTTGTTGTTGTTGTTTTGCTTTGCCAACAAAGGCAGGGTTTACGGAGTGTAAGAGATCTAACCAGATTCTCCTTTGTTGCCTCACAACTGCTCAGGATGATGGGGAGACAGATGGGTGGTGAAGGCTGCTGCTATTCCCTTCATCATCTTTGCAAACTTGGCCCCTAGGAAGCTGCTCACTGTCCTTGCAGATTTCCAGATACAAACTCACTTGGAGCAGTGATCAAAAACAAACACAGTATGTATGAGTTTTCATTCTCGGTAGCAACTGTGGCTCGATGACAAAGAACGTGGGTGATGAAACCAGAGGAGCATGGGACAGCACCCTAGGTCATGCTCTACAGACACACACTGAGGCCTTCTTTCTGTGTAACGGACATCTGCTCTCATTCTGATAACCCAAGTGCCCAGTCTACAAAGCAAACATTTTCATGTGGATGAGATAGAAGCTATTTATTAATATACAGCAAATACTGTTTATTGCAGACTCTTTCCAGCCGACTCAAGTGAAAAAGGCACTATGAAAAATTAATGAATCTAGATAATCTCTCTAAATGGATTTATGTTAAAATATACAACATTTTTACATAACATCTTTTTTATAAATGTGAAATAATATTACATTTAATGACAAAAATTGTGTTTCCAAAAATAACATTTATTGAAGGTTAGCTATTTTTCTTCTCCCTATCTAGATTCTTTCATGGGGTTAAGGTACATGTAAATTAAGTGTCTCTTGTTACACAGATAAAACACATAAAATGTCCCAATATCCTTTTACTACTTATATCAATATTTATAACTGAGGCTTTCATTAAGCAAAATACTGTAATAATCACCAGTGTCGGCTACTCTGTTTGAGTGCTTGTGAATGTACGTGACTTCTTCCCACTTGTGCCTTCTCATATTTAATTACACAGTATGCATAATAAACAGAATTTAAACTAAATCAAAGCATAATCTATGCAAGATATTGCAACTGACAGAGCTTCGAGGAACAAAGCGTTTTGAGAACATACTATAGTCTCCTATTTGCACGTTCAAGGTCTGCTTATATTGTACAGTTCATTCAAATGTGCTGTTTTTAAATGGTTGGCATTAAGAACTTTAAATACACCTAAATCCACTGTCATTAGGTATGTCAGAGGAGAGACCTAAAGTAGGCAGAAGGTAGTCTCGCTGAGCCTCCTCCCTGGATGACAGGCATCCCAGTCACAGAAAGCTGAGTGGGTAGACTTAGTCATCAATGGCCATATCTTTTCCTTGTTGAGCGAGTAAATTTTCCGTTGTCAAAATAACCCAACATAGATCACCAGATGAGGCTGGGAGAATTAATGGAGCAAAGGGAAGTGTACCTTAGGAAAATGGAAAAAAGTGTTTCCCATGGTCAAAACAGTCTAATCCTTTTCTTTTAAATTTAAATTATCTTTAAAATTCTTTCAATGACACTTGTTATTTCTGTATGGCGGTCAGAGGACAACTTGGAAAAGCTAGCTCTCTCCTTCTACCATGCAGGTCCAGGGACTCGAACTCAGGTCTTTGGGCTTGGCGGCAAGTACTTTTACTTGCTGAACAACCAACCTCACCTGCCCACATCTCAGTTTTTAATCAAAACAATGGGCCAAGAAGCAGCAAGTCCTCTGCTTACTCAGTACCCACTGTTTCCTTCTATGGCGATAATTTACATAGACCAGGACAATCGATTTGACATTCCCTTTGAGACTTCTTAAAACAAAGCGTGTCCAACAAAGCCAAGAATGACGGCGTCCAACGATCAGTGACTGCTTCCTTCATCAAACGACTCTACTCCCGAGTCGCTGGCAGCAGCGCTGATCTTCTCCTGACGTCTCCGCATGATTTCTTGTAGCTCAGAGCTTCCGTTACTGTCCTGAAAAATAAACATGGAGCCAACAACATAGTTACTAGCGTGTGTGGTGGCTGTACCCATCAAATCATAGTTACTGGCGTGTGTGGTGGCTGTAGCCATCAACTCATAGTTACTGGCGTGTGTGGTGGCTTCTCATTAATATTTTTTCTCTTTCCTTTGAGGAAGGATTTTACTATATGGCTCAGGCTGCCCTGAAACTCTTAGAGACCCTTCTGCCTCTTCCTCTTAAGTACTGAGACTAAAAGGCTGTGCTACCACACCCGGCTCCACCTTCTTTTTTTTGAGACATAATCTCAGACTATACCTAAGGCTCACTGATGTGGGATTTCCCTCTGTATGCTATAAATACTATTGGTTAATGAATAATGCTGCTTTGGTTTACAGCAAGGCAGAATTAAGTTAAGTCAGGAATTCCAAGCCGATAGAGGAGAAAAGAAGGCAGAGCCAAGGAGCCATGTAGCTGCTGGAGGAAAAAAGATGCCCACGTGCCGGTATCGGTAAACCATGAGCCTAATGGTAAAATACAAAATAATAAAAATGGGTTAATTTAAGATAGAAGAGCTAGCTAAAAAGGTGCCAAAGCTATTGGTCAAGCAGGAATTTAATTAATACAGTTTCTGTGTAATTATTTCTGGTCTGGGCAGCCGGGAATGAACAAGCGGGCTCCAAATACAGCTCACTGGTGCGTTGGCCTGGCCAGTCCCAGGAATGCTCCTGTCTATGCTTCCCCCGTGCTTAGACAGCCATGACTACCTTTCACCTGGGCACTTGAGAGCTGAGCTAGGGTCCTCATGATTACAACAATCACATTATCAAATGAACCATCTTTTCACACCTTCCAAAGAAGTCAGTCAAGCAAGGCATTTGTTTCCACTGAGAGATTTTAAAGGGTGTCTTTGGAACACATCGCTTCCCTCCGGCAACTCGGCCCTCTGATCGTTGCCAGCTTTTCTCCCTTCCAAGGTCTCCCTACAATCCCTGGGGACCTTGTCCTTATTTCCTCTGATGACTGAAGGCTCTGGTAACAAGTGGGGGTGTGGTGTGGAGAGAAACTATGTGAAGAACTGGATCCAAGAAAGGAGGGAAAGTGGCCAAGAGGCACTGGGAAACTGTATCAGTTCTGCCTCAGTCAAATCCCAGAAGAATCAGCAGCAGGAAGTAGGCCGGGAAGGCAAAGACAGTAACAGGATGTCCCGGAAGGAAGGGATCCGGAAACATTAAGGACACAGAATTTTCTAATGTACCCCCGAGAAGCAATTTATACATTCTTAACAAGATTGAAAAGTATAAAGGTAAGAAAACTGCTTTAGGGAACACATAATTCTTATTCATACTCTACATAGGAAAAGCAATCATCAAACTCAAATATAAAACCTTCCAGATTAATGTTGTAGAAGAGAATTCTCAGCATAACGGAATTTTGCTTGATGGGGAATGGTCACGGGATTATACACACCAAACTATTTTATCTTGAGTTATTTAACTGTTCAATTTACATAATATACCTGCTAGGGATAATTAGCTATCAGTTTCATGTTGAATCCTGTATCCTTTTATTTGAGGCCAACTATAATTTTCACAAAACTATTAACTCTTACAGAGCCATCTTTGAAGAGAACAGCTTGAATATCTCCTGCTAAATAGACGTTCATTCACTCCTCAGCTGTTATGCAGACAGCTTTGACACTTCCTGCAGCTGTATATTTTCCTTTCCCTTGGATTTATTTTATGTGTGTATTATATTTGCATGTGGAGTGTTCACACACAGGTCTACCTGTGAGCACTCAGGGTCCAGAATAGCTGGCAGATCCCTCAGCCCTGGAGTCAGAAGAATTTGTGGGATGTTTGCCTGATGAAGTGGATGCTGGGATTGGAACCAGGGTTCTCATAATTGCACGCTCTCAGCTGCTTAGCTGTCTCCCCACCCCACAGCTACATGTTTTTAATATCCTTTCTTAGCATTCCTGATGATTCATTCGATAGATGGATAACTAGGCTTGGAAAATGCACCCAGAACTTTGGTTTGTTGGAGAAAGGATCTTGGGAGCATTGGCAATCCTTGAACTCACTATATAGCTAAGGCTAGCCTTGAACTAAGCTTTTTTTGCTTCTACCTCCCAAGAGCTGGCTTATAGATGCACCACCACCATGCCTAGCTTGGGTTTTATGTATTTTTATTTTTCCTTTGTCCGGTTCCTGAAGCTGGTGTTACAGATGGCTATGTGTGACCTTTTGTGGGTGCTGGGAACAGAACTCAGTTTCTCCATAAAAGCAGGGCATCTTCTTAACAGTTGGGTCATCTTTCTAGCACTCTACAACTAGGGTTTTATTTATTCATTATACTGACATTTCTGAAGTAAATAAAAATAAGAAAAATAGTCTTTGCTTCCCAGACAGTTACTCAATTCATGTATGAATTTATTTTCTATTAGCAAAATTGAGAACATTGTGCTTTTGTTAAAAAGCTCAGAAATAAATCTCTAGTTAGCCTGAGAGATAATCTTTCTGAGAACAGTTACCTATGGTATCTAGTGGCAGAGGAGGAAAGACGGAGACAAATTTAATGCATCTTTTCAGTGAGAAGAAACTGACCAACATGGATACAAACATTAGCTCCAGAGCTCCCAGGAGCCAGTTCTCACTCTCCAAAGCAGACAAACACCAGCTCTGTTCACTGGTCTTACCTCCAAAGCAGCTTTCTGAACAGTGATTTGGCTAAAGACTCTGGCACCTTCGGGGCAGACGGACCTCAGCTCATCTTTATTGAGGGAAAAGAGTTGTGCTCCATTTAACACGCCCAGGCTATTGACAGTCCTGAAATACAGAGCAAGAGGAAGTTACCAGAGTGCCGCAAATGCCAGCAAGAGAAAAGCGGCTGCTTCTTGTATCCTTCTTCAAGCTTTTCATTGTGAGCCTTGCTGTAACAGCTAAACCATCTCTCCAGCTCGCCTGCCTGGCTGCCTGCCTGTCTGTCTGTCTATCCATCCATCCATCATTTATCTGTGTTTTTTTTTTTCTTGAGTGTTCACTTGATTTCACTTCTGAGGCAGGGTCTCATGTAGCCCAGGCTGGTTTTGAACTCTGTAAGTAGCTCAGGTTGACCTTGAACTGCATCCCCACCTCCCAATTGCTGGGATGACAGGCACACCATCACTGTGTGTTCCATATCCTTAGAAGGCACTGTAGTGCTGAGACAAAGGAACACCAAGAGATGTCCATGGCCACGACCCAGAGGTTCCTTTCACATAAATGACTGGTGACCAAGCATCTAAAAGGATGCAGTGGGGTTTCTAAATTATGGACTCCCTTAGGCTTCTCTTTCCTTGTCCCTAAGAGCAGCAGAGCGCTTTCTCATAACATGGCAACTAACAACTGAATTTTGCTGTCAAATATGCCAAGGGAGCAAGTTTCTAAAATAAGATCCCTCAGGCATGTACTGTTCAAACATTTCATGGTACCAAACATACACAAAACATCTACAGACTTTTAGATCAGTGGTATATAAAGCAGTGAAGATACCTCTGATTGACAGCCTTGAGACACAAGAAGTCTTATGTCACACATCCTATGTGATATGGTCCTGCATAACATCACCTTATGCTGCATAACTGAAGAGAAAGAATCAAATGCCTACAGTCTTCCCAGCTAGTAACAACTGCCCAAGAGACTGGTGAAGAAAATGAACTCTCAGCTTGAAGATTTCCCCAGTTCTACCTTCTTCTTTGCTTTTAAACAGCCACTATTTCCTGAATATGGGAAAAGAATGCCACCTGGGCTTTGACGACTTTGAAGAGTCAGGGTGGCATGGAAGGGACCCAGCTGTGAAGGAGGCATGTGACACTCACACAGGGTTGAATCCTTTTGACTGCAGCCAGGTCTTGACTTCCTCCGGGGTGGAGTCGTAAGTGATATTGATCGCAGGCACGTTCTGCCGTGGCACGTGAAACTTCCTCTGTGCGGCGCTGCGCCCGACGGTGAGCCTCTGGAAGAGTTCATCTTGCACCTCTTCCATCTGAGACTTTCTTCCTGAACGCCGGAAGCGAGCACACATGTTCAAAGATCTCTGCTGTGATATCCCCTCTAGAACCTCATCCCTAATCATCCCTGGACCCTTGAGGGATTTGCAATCCCGGGTTCCTGCCACCCCCCCTCACTTGCACCTCAACCCAGTATAAATTGCATGATAAATTATTAAAGTGACTCTGGCCCTTCTCTTTGCTCAGGAGTCTCCACAGGCTGTGCCTGCGCCTGCTCAGTTGCATGAGGGACAGCAGTTGAACACCTCCTGTTTGGTTATTGATCAGGATCCCCGCTAGGCTGACATGTCCCCAATGATCATTCTACACAGGGAGATCTCATATAGAGTTGTCTAGACATCCTTCTGGGGGCCATAGATGGCAGTGGTTAGGGGAGAAGGCTGCTGTCTTATTGCACCAGGTAGACATTTGGAACCCAAGACACATCCTGTGCAGTGCCCACGCAAGCCTCCCAGAACAGACTGAACCATATAGAAGCATCCCTCCTTGGGCGATTATTTAACGTCCGTGGCTTATTCTGCAGACCTCCAACCTAGTTTTGATCCTCACCCTAATGATCTCACATCCTAACTTAGGAGTAAAATAAAGTATATAAAAGAGAGCCCCCCAAATTACACAGTGGGTTTCACAGCAGCCTGGTCTGCACAGTGGGACCCTGACTCAAAATTGAGTAAAGAATAATCTGCACAGGTTTCCCCAATGGTTCTTCCTGCCAATACTTGCTCTTGTAGACTGGCTTCTTCCCTATCATATGGGTGAGCTATGCCCATTCCCAGCCTGCACTCCTCAGGCCAGCCCCTCTCTGTGCACTAGACCCTGTTCAAGGCCTATTCTAACCCTTGAAGTAATTTAACTCCTACTTATCCTGTGTCTTATCCATTTCCCTCTTTCCTGCTTCATTTCACCCCCACACAGAGACATTCCTAGTTTAGTCATCTCTCTCTTTTGGATCATGTTTTCTTCCCAGCCGATCCCCACTTCTCTGCTCCCTTGTAATCAGGAACCCATGAGACCAGGCCTGTATGAGCATCACACAACACTGCTCCCCTCTTCTTTTTAAGGATCACTGCTTCTCTNCTGGCTTGAACTCCAGTTCCTTCCCAGCTGCCACCTCCGTCCACCCAATGCCTGTGCCACATGGTTCTGCCTTGAAGCGCTTCCTCCCAGGGCCCATGGAATGTCTCTGCTCTCTGGTTGCCTCTGTGTCTCTGCCTTCTTTCTCAGCCTCCATACATATCTGAAGCTTCTCACTTGTTGGAACACTGGAGAAACACTGCAGAAACACTGCAGAGCCCAGAGCTGGGACCTCTTCTTGGCCTGCTCCTCCTCATCAACCATCCTTGAGCCTCATCTTGGATCATGTTAAATCTGATGACACAGAATTAGTTCCCCAGTCCTGGATGACTCAGTGATAGAAATCACTGGTTATTTAAAACACATTCATTTGGTGCCCACATTCACATGTGTCCACAGTGTACATCAAATTCTTCATCTCCTCAAGGTTCCAATTCCTCAAGTTTACTAGCTTTGTTTTACACTTCTTCACCCTTTAATGGCAATTTCACCTTTCTGTTTTGTCTCAGAAGTGTTTCCCTTTGACCTCTATTACACAGAGTCCACTGAGAAGTCCCATTAGTTCCCTACTTCAAAATGTACCCCAAGTCCCACTTCATTCTGTCATTTGTGTCTAGCTTGATCCTGAGAGATCAGCCTGCCAACAGGCCTCTGCCCCATTGTCTACACCACCCTTCTCTCTTCACCCTCTGCTAACAGACCAATTGCAATGGTTCCTTCACAGCCTGCAGCTCCAGGGCTCCCAGCCACTGCTAGTCATGGTGCTGCCTGACCTCTGCCTCTCAGAGAAGGTTGTTCTCTTATCCACATCACTACCCTAGCTGAAGTGGTGTTTCCTTGGTGTCTCCAAAGATATTGGCCATTCTAGACTCTTTGGCCTGGAAACACCACCACCATACCAACCATACCCACCACCTCCACCACCACCACCACCGCCTCCACCACCAGTATCATCACCAACACCTTTACCACCACCACCACCACCGTCTCCACCACCATCTCCACCACACCCACGAGGCTCCTTTATTGATTCCTTCAGATTCTTCAGTCCTATTTCAAATTGTGATTTCTTCCCCAGAGCATTTCCAATCCACACAACTATGTCAGCCTCCAAACTCTTGACCACTTTATCAGTCTCCATCAAGACAGTTATTCTTTAGCCTGCCCTCTCATTGGAATGTTAGCCTGCTGACAAAAATGGTCCCACTCTGCCTCCCTTGCTCCTGCACCCAATCTGGAACAGAGATCCAACAGATGTGAATGGAGCAGGGTGGGGCATGTTCTGACCTTTCTTCTGAGACCCTGACAACCACCATGTTACAGTCATCACCCTATAACCAGGCCAGGAAACGGAGAACAAAGGGAAATGATCTAAGCGACGCTGTCAATTAGAGGTAGAAATTAGTTAGAACCTGACGGTCTGACTTTCAGCCCAGGTCTGTTCTACACTCAGATCCCTGAAATCACCTTTGACGATCTTTCCCACCTCCTTCACTCCTAGCTATGTGCTTATGAATGAGCATGGCATTATGAGAAAAATGGCAAGGAAATGAAATTATATCTCTATGTATCAAAAAAATACATGTGTGCACTTTTAGGTATATTGTTATCTGTTATGTTTTCAAGAACTCAGAACTGATATAATAATCCAATTAACTAATTACCTTGGCAGGTGGCAATGACCTGGTAGCTGAGGGAACTGTTTATGTCATTCAGAAAAGGTGTATGGTGTCTTTGGAAAGTGAACTGTGAAATAATTAGTGTTAATGGAGTCTAATGTGTACTAGGGTCTTGAGTATGCAGGAAACATTTCTAAATAGTTTATTCTTTGACAGTTTCTTATATGTACACAATATATTCTGTTCATATTCATCCCTCCACCCTCTTCTTCCTAATCGTTACTCTCCCCCATTCCTGCAGCCATTCTGCCTCTAGGTCTTCTTATTTTGTGTTTACTTTGTGCCCCATTGGGTTTACCTAGGACCACTCACGTGGGCTTGAGGTGAAGCTAGCCCCTGGAGCACTGGTAACTCAGCAGTGGTTATAGCTCTAAAGACAATGACTTCGTGTCCCCCATCAGCCATCGACTGTCACAGCCTCTTGGAGAGGGGATCCCTACCCCAAATAGGGGAAGAAGAAATTAGTTAAGAAAGAGCAAAAGAAAAATGCAGGAAGAAAGAAGGGAAGGGACACTGTCGATGGATACAAGTACAACAGCGCCTGCGCTTCTGTAGCTCACTGTTTTAAATCACCGAGGATGCTGGCACGCAGGAAAGAGGTCTGCCTCCAAGCGAAAAAGAGAAAATACTACTGCACTGAAATACCACTACACCTTTTTATCCACCGAAGAGGCCACAAGTCCATGTAGCCTTCCTGGGCATTACAGAGAAAGCTCTTTCTGCAATGCTTCAGGGTTTTGGTTTCCACTTTCAAAGCTTCCTCCTAACAACAAAGCAGATGAGCATCACACCCCTTCCCAGTGACAGTTCTGATTACAAAAGACCGAGCTCAAGTCAAAGGGCTCAGATATCAAAGGACTGAGCAAGAAATGAGAGCAAACTGACAAGTGGGCACCTTCAAAAGCAGCGAGAGCGGATGCTCTCTGGATCTTTGACAAACTAATCTGAACGGTTTACATGATGCCTGGCTCCACCCACCTCCAAGCAGCTCGTCTAAACAATGCTCCACTGAAGCAAAGGTGGCTTCACTCCTGCAGTGTGTGTGTGAGATGCATGTGTGTGATGTGTGTTGAATGTGTATGTGCGTATGATGCATGTGTGTGTCATGCCTGTGTGTGAGATGTGGTTGTGATGCATGTGTGGGTGATGCATGTGTGCGATACATGTGTGTGATGCATGTATTGTGTAATGTGTGTACATGTGTGTGATGCATGTGATGTATGTGATGCGTGTGTGTACATGTAATGTGTGTGTGATGAATGTGTGTGTGTGTGAGAGATGCATGTGAACTTGGTTGTGCTGTCTACCCTATATGCTCCTATGTAGGGCAAGAGCCAGATGTCTTCTTGATTCACTCTCAAGTTACATTTTCAGACAGACTCTCACTGAACCTGGCACTTGCCTTTGTGGCTAGCGAGGTGAGGATATGCCTGTCTGTGCCTGAGTGAAGCTAATGACACGCCTGGCTGTTCATGTGGATGCTGGAGCTCAAACTCAGGCCTTCACATTGCACAGAAGATGCTCTACCCAAACACACCTCCCACCCTTTGCTGAAATTTAAGACAGACATTTGACATCGTGGCCTTGTCTATGGCCATAATATCTGCATAAGTTCCCACTTCCTTGACCTTTTCATTTTATTTTTATCAGAAGTTTGGGGAACAAACAAAGAATGTTGTGGCAAGGAGCTTATCTTGAGAGAAACATGGACCTCAAAACGCACACATTATCTGCTAAATGACCATGAGAAAGCCCTGGCCTTTGTTCAGAAAAAAAAAACTGCTCCAAAAATACGCTATTGGGAAATATTCATTTTATACAAAGAAATAAATTTATTTAATGCCAAACTATACTCTTGCACTCTGGAGATATCGTAAAAACGGATTTTACATGAGCAATTATGAGAGCAAATTATGCTAAGGAAACAAGCCCATGCGCTAATTTGGGGAGTGTCTCTATTCTACAGACCCCATGACCTTCCCATGTATGAAAAGCAGATTTGATTATGATGAGTCTCAATTATCAGGAGAGTCCACTCTTGTAAAAGAATTCAAACTATGCTTCTTCCCCACTAGGTTCTTGTATTTCTTCAAGTGGGACAAAGAATAAGCCATTCCAGGCCATGTGTTGTTCCAGAAGGGGACTGGATGCCTCTGAACTCTGACCCCAGGCCTGGAACAGACTGCCACTGTGTCAGAGATCACGGCACTGATGTGTCACACAGAGATGTGTGCAAACTTGTGGGAAGGAGAAAAGAGCAGTTGTTTCTCCGAGGGAATGTTCCCCAGGGAAATAAAATATATTCATAGAACTTTCCCATCTGAAAACTCTTTCTCTGGTATCTGTGAAAAACAAGCATCCCTCTAAAAGCTCACACATATTTTTAAAAATTTAGTAGCATACTCATAAATAGCTATTTCTGATAAAGAATTAGTTGCTTTCTCAAAATTTTATTTTCATTTTATTATATTTTCCATGTATTTATTTATTGGTATGTATGTGCATGTGTGTGCGTGTGTGTGTGTGTGCGAGCGTGTGTGCACATAGGTAGGTAGGAGGTCAGAGGACAACACAAGGGAGTTGGTTCTCTCTTTCTTGCCATGTAGGTCCTAGGGATTAAATTCAGGTCAGGCTTAGTGGCAAGCACCTTTTTCTATTGCGTCATTTTGCTGGCCTCTCTGTATTATTCTAACGAGGTCAAACATGACTAAAAAGGTGATCTGAATCACTCATATTTCAGAGAGAAAATCATGCACATAATATGCTTGCAGTTATTACATCTAGCCACTATTTTCACATGCAGCTATGACTNNNGATGGCATTGACAATTTAGAAATGTAGCTTGAACCTGAGCCTCTAGCTATGACATCAGCTATGAGATTAATAGTTGGATACAGGTACATGGGTATCAGAGATGTGGTTCTGCAGTCAGACTAAGTTGCAGGTCATTCCTGTTCTGACAACATTAATAGTATGCAAGGGAAAGGAAATAGGTTGATCATTTACAGGAAAAGTAATTTTATAAAGAGAGAAAAGTACAGACCCTCAGAGGGGCAATGAGACAAAATGGTTGATCTGTTTTCCACACAGCATGTCCACTTTCTATCAAGCCTCAGATTGGTTTTGACTTTCCAAGTTTTCTGTAATGAGTTCCTGTCAGGCAAATTGACCTGCAATGCTTTATAAACATAGTTAGACCTGAAGCAGATATGTATAATATACAAGATGCAGCAAAGCTCTCCGAATTACCTTCAGCTTCCAAAGTAACTACAACAGCAACAAAACAGACAAACTGGAGTTATCATGCCTTTAATTTTGCTTATCTTACTGTAGTTCTCAAAGAAACCATTCTCAAAAAGACCCTGTATGAAGTTCAAGTTACATGAAATCTGTGTTGGAAGCAAATAGAAGGTGATGTGATGCTGGTGGGTGTTTATGTTAATGTGATTGTGTATGTAACTAAGCTGACTGGGGGGGGCACCCCTAGTGCAAAAAAAATCAATGAATTCAGCGAGAACTAAGGGGAAATGAAGAAACACATGCTTTCTGCTGGTAACCTAAGAAAAAAGGGACACACACGCTTTCCTGACGGTGACCCTTGCTTTTACTTCAACGTAGTCTTTTTCTTGACAATCTCTCTTACGTATATCCATCTCTTCCCTGTTCAGATGCATATTCCAATATTCAGGGACAACATGACCACACATCTTTCTTTTACATCCATTTCTCCTCTGTGTCTCTTTTCTATATGGCCTCATCTTCGTGGCCTCCACACGATTACAAATCCCCACACGGCCACAGCTACACAGCAGCTCTTCCACACAACACAACACACACACACAACACACACACACACACACTTTCTTTCTTTCTCATACTTCTGCTAGGTCATTCATTCATTCTCCGCTCACTGACTCTCCCTCATTCACTCTCTCACCCTCTTCTTCATCATTCCCACGTCTCTCTCCGACAGCGCCCTTCAACACGGCCGTTCCTGCTCCTTCGCCTCTGCTCTCCGCTCCTTACACCACTGCCCTCTGCCCTTTGCTCTACCATCTGCTTTTAGCCCTGCTTCTCACAGTCAGACTCTGGACAATTCTGTTACATTTTCAGGGTCCAACCCATGCTCCTAACACATCTAAAGTCACGTAGTTTCTCTCAGGCTACAGGAATGTGACAATGACCGGCCAATGAGCAAGTAGCCTTGCACGTAGCTCTAAGCTGGTGACGGTTCTCAGGGAAACAATAGGGAGCGGAGCGGACAGAGGGAGATGGGACTGATGAGGAGAGGACAATGACAGTAGCGGACATTTCCTGACTGCTTACACTGGTCAAAATCAATCCCAGTTTTCGAGCGCTGCACCACTGACATTTCCAATTGCCTGCACGATGCAGGATATTGGCGAACACCCCTGACTTCTGCTTAGATGTCAGCAGCTTGTGACAGCCAAGAAAACAAAACATTCCTCAGGGAGAGGGAGACTGAGCAACCCCACACACCTCCATCCTCCACCCCCACTAAATACTTTGTATGTATCATCTCAGATAGTCACACTTGTCCTAGGAAATGCAGCTTCTGTTCCCCCCCCCCACTTTCCAGACACGAAAATACAGAGCAGATCCTTAAAGCCTTGAAATATGCAGGTAGGAAGGAATGTTCATGAATTAGTTCAACATGTCTGGTTCGAGCAAGTCTACATTCAATGTACACAGCACAGGAGAATAGGTACAGACTCACGCCTTAGAGAGCTGAGAAAATGACCCGCTTCCCGGAGATACTCAGAGATTAAGAAGTCAGGAGGAACTATCCATGAAGTATTAAGTGATTCTTATTTACCTCTAACAACATTTAATACAAGCAGATCCAGTGAACTGGTTGGCCCCGGGAAACTTACGGTCCACTGGGAGTTGTTTGTATCGCTGGCTGTCTCGCACGACGATGCCCCCGCTCTCGCTGGAGCTGCTGTTCTGACGGGTGACATTTGCTGGAACCTTGGGCACAGGAACGGGTGCTGGTGCAGAAGGGGGAAGGGGGACTGGAACGGGTGCTGGTGTTGGAGGGGGTGATGGGGCAGAAGGAGCCTCGGCAGGCCTTGGACCATACTCCATCCTTTGTTTCTACAAAAAGACAATAATTAACTTGAAATATTTATACGTGGACAAATATATATATATATATATGAATATATATGAATGAGTGTGTGTGTGTGCGTGTGTGTATGAACTTAGACTGGAAAATGAGGTACAAATTGACAGGGTATCACTAGATATTTATTTGTAAAGTTACCTGTGCCATTCCCTAATATATACGCACAATTTTAATCCAATATGATATCACCTTTATTAAAACCATTTTCTTAAATACGCTACTATTTGTTCAAAGTCAGAGTGTGTGAGTTTCCCGAGAAGTTCAAACCAGGAGTGAATAATATCATAATATAGGACAAGAAAAAATAAATAAAAATAAAAAAATATAGGCCAAGAAAACTAAGTTTGGGCATGAACTTACAGAAGACGAGGTCAGGTTAAAAAATACTCTATTTCACAATTTAAACGAATAATCATTTCAACGGAGTTGAAAATCAAGAACATTAAGCATCACTTTTTCCTTGTTTTTAAGGTAGGCACTTTAACTCTGCTGTTTCCGAGGACATTTGAAAGGAGCAAGGTGTTAACTTGAGACTAAAGGAGCTGAGCTTTTAGAATGAGCACGTGTGGGCTACTGTTGGTAATTTTTGCATGGCCCTTTCTACCACTGTCTAACTGGTAATTTACTCACATTAGAAATTTCCTTTATTAAATGGGAATACATAGGGTGAATGATTTTAAGGATAAAGGCACAATCAGTCCTTCAGGCTGGGGGGAGAGATCCATGGTAGAGCATTTGCCCTACGTGCAGAAGGCGCTGACTCCACCCTTGGGCCCACAGAAAAAGAAAAGAGGAAATGGGGCAGGAGGGGAGGGAAGGGGAAAAGGCGTGTGCACGGGGATTCATATTTTAAAAAGAAGATGTAACTACTCAAGCAGGGCTATGGTAAGACAGTATCTGTGTGTATTTCCTATTAAACACAATAGCCAAGGCTTTAAGCATAGGTAACATAATTAACAGGTAACTACAGGTAAGAGACTCCGAAGTCTCGATAGGCACCATCATTGCAGAGCCAAAGATGCAAAGCTATGATGGAAGTGAAGTTTAAACACTGCACCAGCGCAATTCCAACTGACACTGAAGCTCGGCACATAACATGCAAGAGCGAACCTTCTGGAAATCTGGATCTTGCGTTAAGACAGTATTTACTTTTCACTTCTAAATTGGCCCAAATATAACACAACCCTGATTTTGAGGCAAGTCCTCCCAGATTTCCACAGAGATCGGAGCCAGAGAAACACACACCACACACTACTTTAAAATTAAATCGTCACTCACAGAACAACACACTGACCGCCAGGGTGCCCTCCCAGGAAGAGACTTCATAGCCGTGGGAAGCTTCCTGGGAAGGGGCCCTTGGCCTGTGCTGCTGTTTCTCCAGGGCTGGGGCTCACACACCAGCCAGCAGTAAGGATGGGAGGGGTCCATGCACGGAAGGGCACAACATTGAAAGAGGGCTAGACCGTGCTGCCCGATAGTGAGGGAAGGAAGAGCCACAAAATTTAGCATGAGAGGAATGGATTTTTGCTTTTCCCAGCACCCAGTCCCAAAGATGCTCCTCATATATTCAGTAATAATGTCAGAAAGCATTGCTGTATTACTATAAACCCCACAAGATATTTCTCTTAGATTTGGGCCAAAGAATATCTAAAGCAATCAAATATAGCAAACATCACCAAAAGCACTACTTAGCACACACCAAAGCCACTTAATATACATGCTGCGTCCCCTAGACAAGCCTGTCCTTTAAAGGTTTGATGAAATCATGTTAATGTCTCCAAAGTGTCAGAATTTAAATGACTGTTTTTAAAGTTTATGCCAAAAATGCTACAAGCTTCTAGTGCCACAATATGATTCATTTTTTTTCTGCTTCCATAAAAACAAGAACAGCTAGTGTTTTTCTATCTGTGGAATCATTCTGTGAGAAGCTCAAAACACCATGACAGTGTCCTAGTGAAGCCCAGAGACAGGCGCGCCACGCGTTCAGGTCTCAGGTCATTTACCCTCTTCTGCTGCACAGGGCAACAGTACCAATAGACCTCACTCAACAACAGGTCAAAAACTTAGGGCCCCCATGGAAACGTCCAAAGACATATAGAGACATTTTTCATGAGTTCGGCCAGAGTCATGTTTACTTGCATACTTCCCTCTCCACTTAGTCCTTTCTGCCTGCCTCATGCTTCAACCTCTGACAAGAAGGGAAAAGAGGAACAGACCTCCAATCCCTGCAACTCATTCTGAAAGTCACCCAGGCAGTACGGATCCCTGGAACCTCTGTCCTGAGCCCCTCCCCATCAGCTCTGCTCCTCTCTATCTACTGCCTGTGCCTGCTCTTCCTTCACATTCCTGCGCTCAGCTCTTCCTGTTTGGAGGCACAGACCCAGTAACTCCCACACCTCAAGCCATGGAAGACCTTCTTGGGCGTGGCTCGTTTGGAACCTTTTTGTCCTGCCCCAAGGAGGCCGAGGCTTGGATCCTATAAGAGGCCTTGGTCTGGGCCTTTCTCAGGAACCACTACTGACATCCTGCATCTCCACAGACCCCGTCAGGTTGTATGTAGCAGCTGCATCTTCAGGTGGAGACCCACTTCTGTGTAACACAGTCACTTCCTGAGTCCCAACCACCCTCTCTCACGAATGCGAGCTCCACTGGAAACAAAGTATCCTGTGTGTTTCTCTGAAGGAAGTCAGAACGGCTCTGCCTCATAAGAAATGTACTTTCCTACTGACAGTTAAGTTGGAGTGAGTCACTCTTCTTCAGTAACCAAAACAGAGTGAAAATTCTCGAGCACTAAAGTGATTAGAGGTGAGTGCTGGATTTGTGCAGCGTCCTGCTTCAGAGAGGAGATTATGCAAGTAAAAGCCAACCAAGCCTTTGGCAGAGAACTGTTCTTAAAACACTGTCCTACGCTGAGCTGTACTTTCCCCCCCTTTAAATTTGGCCTCTCTGAAATTCTGCCATGAAAACAGCACAGCTGGAATATTTGGAGGGTGTTAAGTCTAGAAACCGAATCCAAAAAAATAAAAATTACAGGAAGAAGAATTGCCAGGAGGGAACGGAGATGAGTTACCTCTGACAGCTCGCCAAGTAATTGCTATTAGGGATGGAGCAAATCACATTAAATGAGAAAATTAACACAGGAGATGGAATTGAAAGAATATCAATTATAATTCACATCAACGAACAGAAAACATGAGCAGACTGTTTTTTGACAGCAAAATTACCTACCCACAAGTCAGCCAGCAAAGGAGCTCGTAAATACATAATTAATCCCCACACCTATTTCTTTACCCATCTTCCAGCCCAGCACATGGAGACAGAACACCCCAGTAAGCGCTCAGAGCATTGGAGCATTTTGTGCAGAGTAGGTTAGTTCATTTTATTCACAGCTTATAAAGGACACACTCAGAGTCAAACATGCAACTACAGCGAGATTGTGATTACAGGACTGGGGTGGTAGGCACAGAAGATGGGGGAAGGGTGCAGGTCCTATGACAGGAAGTAGTGGATGCTCACTGTGAACAGAAACCCGAATGCGCAGTAGGAGGGTCCTTCTTGATAACCGAGCACTGGAATCAGGTTTGCTAACTGAGCAGGCTACGGTTGCTCTTGTTGGGGGAATGGGTAGGTGTGTGAAATGATATGTTCATTCTATTACTTTTGTGATAATTTTACCTTATTGTGTGTGTACTTTGAACATCGTTTGTGTATGTATGCACGTATATGTACATATATATGTGTGTGTATGCAAAAATGTGATTATTCAACAAAAATTATAGCCATTCTTGTTTAAGAACCCTGCCTCTAACTAATGGTCCCCTGATGGGCCTCTATAAATAATTCAGAACAACTTATAAGCATATGTATTAAAAGGAAGCTGGCCTGGCTGAAGAACGCGAGTGATGTTAGCAAGATGCCATTTTCTGTCCAGCAGTTATTCCAGCATCTGGACTGAGTTTTAACAAGGCATGGATGAGACGGGCTAAAATCAATGCACTGTTGGTGGTTTAACAGTCTAGAGAATATTCCCACTTTCAGTTCCGGGCTCTTTGAACAGATCCCTAGAAGAGAAGAGAATGTGATGGCACATAGCCAGACTTCTAGTTCACAGCCAAGCCCATGGGAATTGAGAAAAAGAAAATTCTTTCTCTAACTGCACACAGCTTGTGACAGAACCAAGGCCAGAATAAAGACCAAACATCACTAGAGTGGGCTTTTCACACGACACCACAGTAGCCAAGAAAGAGTGGGTGCTGAGTCATCAGATTTAGAATGGCTGGACAGCTGTCTTTATTTCCGCCCTTGGTGGAGTAAGAAAAACTACAGAAATAACAAACAGAGAAACTCAACACTTGACAATACACAGAAGCATTCTTTAGCCCAGCTGTGGTAGTGTCAGAAATAAGATCGGGGAGGAAGTCATTTCTGCTCCTCACATAGCAGGGGATCCATGGGAAGAAGTCTATCCACGAGATGGCCAGTGCTAGCCTGGGAATCAAGTAAAAAAAAATCAAAAAACTTTCCCTGGCAGTAGATTCTGGATTAAAAGAAAGCACCTGGGGGCCATCTGTGGCCCAGAGAAGAGACCACAAAGCTCTGGTGAGTTCTACATTTTAACAGAAAGCCAGGCCACTTTTCTGTGACCATCAAAAAGCATTCACTCCCCTCTCTGATGGCTTCATTGAAACACACACACACACATTAACACCATCATACATGTACACCATCTCTCACACACACACCATCATACACATACACCATCACACACACTATCATACACATACACCATGATACACACACACCATCATACACATACACCCTCACATACACCATCATACACATACACCCACACACATACACAGCATCATACATCTACACATCACACACACCATCATACACACACACCATCATACACATACACCATCACACATACACACACCATCTCACACATACACACCATCATACACGTACACCATCACCCACACCCCCCCACACACCATCATCCATATATACCCTCACACACACACACCCCATCACCCACATACACCATCACACACACACACCCCATCATCCACATATACCCTCACACACACACACACACACCATCATACACATACACCATCACCATCACACACACACACACACTTTTGTAAATTCTCCATCACATCTCTTTCTCTTGAATTTTTAAAATGCTGCCAAAGCCATGGGGAGGAATCTGTCTTGAGAGAGCTGTTAAAAATCACTCCAAATGTGAGGATTATCAAATCACCTAGACTCCAAGGGACTTCAGGTGACAATTCAACACCTGGTACTTGCTGCTTCAGGTGTGAGGACCCCTGCTGTCAGAACAGAATCCCAGACAAAGATGTGCGCCAACAGACGAGTGTGGCTGCCCTTGGGCGACTAGGGACTGCACCCCAGAATCCTTCTGGAGCAGAAACAGAACGGGAAGAAGATGAGAAGACTGCATCCATTTAAAAACAAGTGAGCCAGAGATGCTCAACAGAAGCAGTTTACGTCCAATTCCCGCTTCCTGAGANCGTGCGGGAGCTGGGCCGGACGAAAAGCAGGCCCGCTCCCCCTATCACTACACTGAGACTCACAGAATGCCCACTTTGCCAGTCCATCATACCATATTGCACAGTTTTCTACAAGTATTGCAGAAACAAAAGGACATATGAAGACAATCGATGGACTCCTTGGGCGGGGCAGGGGGAGGAGTCATTCTAAGACGTGTTCAGAGCTTGTGTCCCTTCGAGTACTTAGACAACAGAACCCTGCTAAAACAAAAGGAGATGGTGACATTTACAGACCCCTCCCTGGAATAATGAGAGTATCTCAGGGCACCAGCTCTGGATCCACATGGCTGGGGTCCCAGGGCTGGCTGTATAACCCAGAGCCTCTTATTTCTCCTGTGCCCAAGGTGGCTACGTGATATGTACCTACGTCACTGGGTTGTTGCTGGACTTCAATGAGACATATGTGTGGAGAGCTTAAAGAATTCCGGGCTCAGACTGACAGCTTTATTGATGACTCAGCAGGTATCATTTTGCGGCATAGACCAGTCTATACACTGTAGTCCAGGCTGGTCCAGAACTCATTTTGTAGTATAGTCTGGCCTCAAATTCCAGAAATCCTCCTGCTCCCACCTCTCAGGTGTAGGGATGATGGTTATGAGTCACCAAATCTTGCTTTACTTCCGAAGTTTGATATGAGTGTGTGGAAGGAGAAAGAGACCGGTAGGGGTGTGATGGAAGTCACTGCTCTTCAAAGAGCTGCCTGTACCAAGGACGTGGTGAAGCAACAGTGACCTGGAGACAGGTGTGATGCTGGCTTCTGCAAAGGACCCATGTGGAGTGTTGGCCTTTCTACCAGTCTTCTTACCAACAGCAAGATGCTGGTACTGAACAAATCCATGAATGAAAGAATGGCAAAGAGAGAAAGACACGAACCGAAAGCTACCTGAGTTCTCCACAGCGAGGGTCTGAGCATCCCTGGACTCTACCAACACGTGGGAGGGACCTTGTCGTTCTGCAGTGAGTGCTGGTTTTCTCAGATAAAGGAGTGTGTGATACGGTCACAGAGATACACAGCCGGTGGGCTATGGTTCTGAGGGTTTTTCTTTCCCATCCTACTCCACTCTTTTCAGAACGATTACAAGTTCATTAAAAACAGGAATCCCTTGAGAGAAGCAGGGATGTCACAGCAGGCAGGAAAGAACACAGGGGTTAAAAAGATGTGGGGGAGGAGGGGAAGAGGCGGGGGCAGAAGGGACAGGAGGGAGAAGAGAGGGAGACAGCACATGCCTGCCCACAAGCACTCTTCCACACACACTTCTGCAGTGAGACTGTGGGAACAGCCAAAACACGCAACTTTCCTCCGCGGCCACAAATCTCTCTTTACACAGCTTCAGCATAGACTCCTGGTACGTGTGAACGCTTAAAAAACAGACTTGTCACTGTGCTAAAGCTGACAAAAATGTAAGACGAGGCTCTGTGAAAGAACAGAGTCAGGGAGGGCGGGTGTTGTGTTCTCTCCAAGGACTGTTTTTGTCCGTGGAGTGTACTAATCATTTGGGTTCATGATAGCCAGAAGCAAGCTTGAAACAGGAAAGTCAACACACAGTTCGGGCCAGGAGTCACAGGTGAGGGAAAAGGCAAGCCTGAGGAAAAGGATGGGAGTCTGACTCCTCTCAGGGAGTCCCTAGTGGGGGCAGATACTCAGAATACACATTATTTGCAAGTTCAATTAAGTTACCTTATTTTTCAGTTTAATCTGTTTCTAGGAATTATGCACACAGCAAAATTCAATCTGAGCAATTGTTTTTAATACGCAGACTCAGAAACTCTTGGATCTGTTTGCCCGTGTGGTCAAAGGATAGTCCTTTGTAAACACCTCATCACTAGTTAGAATGTTGAAAAATCCTGACTTCTCGAAGGGCAGGTATTTCAGACACACATTTCAAGCATCTATGACTTCACTGTTAAGAATAAGATCAAAAGCCTTCCAGGAGAGAAAGCAGAGGACTGGCATGCATCCTCTGGAGAGAGGTCTTACATCACCGTTACACAACCACATCTTACACTTAGAAAAGGAGGAACTTACGCAAAGGAAGAGGTATGGAAAATTAACTTAGGAAAGTCACTGCAAAATCCACGGGAAACACAGCAGACCATACCTTGAATAATTCAAATTCCTTCTTTGGCATCAAAAGCTAATGACAAATGATTGGCATAAATAAGTACATATGTCATGTCAGCACAGGGGAAAAAACAAAACAAGATACCGAGCACAGGAAACAGACTTCTACCGCCCACTTTACACGGTGACAACACACAGAAAAACACCAATGTTTTGTCTTCTTTTTATGTTTCTTTTTTTGAGTCAGAGTCCCTACTCTGTTAGCCCAAGATGACATCACAGTCCTGATGATCCAGCTTCTGTCCTCCTACATCTGGGAAGATAGAATGCATCTCCACACTGAAGGATAATAATTCTTTATATCAACTGTTGGCTTGGCTAGTGGCTTCTAATAAGGCCAAATCCGTGTGGGAAGGGACAAGGATCTCCTGGGGGCTGAGTGTCACAAGGAGTTCCAAGTGGTCAGAGAACTCAGTGTGGCAGCCAGGATAACAAACTCCACTCAAAGCCTGGACGCTTGACCAACCTACACCTGACCAGCAATGAACTGCTTCACAGTATATCCATGAAGCTACTACATGAACCAGGGATGCTAACGAAATCATAGTAAAAATGGAGCGGTGTTTTTCTCAAAACTAAAAATTAGAAGGCTAAGGCATGGGAACAAAGTCATGGGATTCGGAGGTTATACTGACACAGGCCATCCTTTCCAGCTCTCTTTCAGGACCTCACTCCAGAGTGCCAGCTCAAGGGAATACACTTGCCAAAATGGATAAACGGCAGGCAACTAAAACCCTGAAATGGGGCGTGCGTGACCGTTGGGCAGTCTTCAGTGGTCATTGGGAAGAACCTGTCCTATTTCACCTACATCATAGGTACATTTAACCTTAATAGAAAGAAAGGGAAAACACCGTGACACCAGGACACATATCCAGGCTGAGTGTGAACTGGAGGCTGCCACACACTGAACATTTAATAGACTCTGAAGGTCAAGGCTGTAATAGATGGAATTCTACCTTTCAGCCAGTCTTGTGTCCACATCAATGGGCAAAGAGAAAAAAATATATTTGTTAGAAATATTACAAATAGGTATAAAAAAAGCATTCACAGGAGCGGTAACTTATTGCTGGGCATTTATAAGTTTCCTTAAGAAATGAGTCAGAAAACAGCATAATTCTCAATTGTCTCCCCACGTGGCTCTTCAGTTGCTCTCAGAAATATTACCAATTCAATATCAAAGTGGTTAATATACAAAAGGCCTTAATTGCTGTTCATGGAAATCTGTAAACATTAACTTTTGCCCAGAACCTAAGTTACCTGTATGGTATGGGTATATGGGGGGTCAGCACGCCCCATGCCTGATTCCGGGGATCTCACGATATCCAGAATGTTATTTGGCACAAACCCAGAGTCTCCACTGGCATTCCGAACTTTCCACCATTGCTTCCTGTCATCAAGTATCTGTCAGAATGCAAGGACAAAAAAAAAGCAGTTTTGGTAAGAAAACCCACCATGGGCAAATTCAAATCTATTTCTCAATTTTAACCAAGAAAATTCTTTTTACTTCAGATAATAAACTGAGAATGAACATGAGTGACTGAAATTTTTTTGTTTCGTTTTGGTTTTTCGAGACAGAGTTTCTCTGTTTTGCTTTGGAGCCTGTACTGGAACTAGCTTTTGTAGACCAGGCTGACCTCGAACTCACAGAGATCAGTCTGTCTCTGCCTCCTGAGTGCAGGGATGACTGAAATTCTTAGGAATTACATGAAGACTTACAATTATTTATATTTCTATAAAATAGTTACTATGACAAATCTAACCCAAATATATACTTTGTCCTCAAAATGTATCTGCAGCATTTGAGGTACTCAAAGGGCAATAAGATGCCCACTCTGGAGGGTTCTATTATTTCCATTTGTGGGACAGAAAGGGAAAATATGAGAACTATTTTTAACAAAATCCTTTGTATGTATTAGGAAGTGTGCTCTAAGCTATAACCTAAGAAGCACTACCCTCAAGGTGATTACCAAGTGGAGTATGCGTGACGTTGTGTGCAAGGATGCTCAGAGGAAATGTTTTCTTTGCTCCAACTGTCATCATTCCTCTGCACTGAATTTATGACTAGCCTTGGTTACAAACTGAATAAATCCCAAAGAAAGGGAGGGCAACAAGGCCAGCCAAGAAACCAACTTCCTTCTTCCACAGTGCTCTAGATCTCTCTTACTTGAATGCGGAGCACTGTTACGGTGTCAGATAAACTAAGTAGCTAATATTTCTAGAGAGATACAAGTGCCCAGGATGGACTGTGCACAAAGAGACAAGTTCTTGGTCTCAGCACAGAGACATATTAGAAGAACACAGAAAATTGACTTTCTTAGGGTAATAAGAGGGTGAGAATCAATTACCTCTAAGACTTCATCCTTCTGAACCGTGAGCTCGCTGCTGTTCCTTGCCCTAAACTCATACTTGGATTTGGCGTATTTCTTGGTTTGTGTTTTAACGGACTCAAAATTTCTATAAAAAGAAAGGAAGAACTCTGTCATTCTACTGGTTTTTCTAAAGCCTAAGTACGGAAGTAAACATGGGGCCAGTCCAATCCTTTCAAAGGATGAGAACTGAAAGGAACCGTAGTGCTCTTACAAACTGGGGCTGGAGAGATGGTTCAGGTCAAAAGCGGGCACTGCTCTTGCAGAGGCTTGAGTTCATTCACCGTAACCACCTTGGGGTCTCACAGCTACCTGTAACTTCAACTTGAGGGGATCTTATATCTTCTGGCCTCCATCTGGCACACATGCAGGGGTGGGTGGACATGCACACATGAAGAAATGACTATTTGTTTTTTGTTTGTTTTTTGTTATTTTTTAGAACAAACTATTGCTCAAAGGAAAATGATGCAAAATTCCAAGGCTAGCTGGTACTGTGCCAAATCTAGACTACACCTGGGAGATATCTATTACACACATACTCACGTCAGGCATGGGGTTCTATGCCTAGAATCCCAGCGTGTGAGAGGCTGAGGCAAGGGAATCAGGAGTTCAGTGTCATCCTGGACTACACATCAAGTCTGAGGCCATCCTAGACTATGTGAGATCCCATCTCAGAAGGAATGAAGAAAGCACGCATGCGAGAGACTGCCGATGGTCAGCGTATGGACCGTGAAAGGAACAGAATGAACGTGTGAAATTAGCAGGATGAAGACAACGCCCACAGCAGAACTTCAGTTAAATGTTGATCTCAATCACTTAAGCAACATTTCATAAACAACTAAACGCACTAAAAATTATGTCTAGGGACCATTTTAAAGAAACCTTTGCTCAGTTGCCGAAAGTGCAAGGGAAGGGATCCCTCAAGTATACAGCCAGCAACCTTCTCAAGCAAAGAGGAAAACACAATTTTATATCACCATAAGCTTTTTAAATTATAATAACTGAAGTATGGGCCCAATTTCTTAAAAGCACATTTTCTTTGAAAACCAAATACTACTTCCAATAACCCAGCATTAACAGATTTAATAATGTACTTAACATTACCTTTCTACATGAACAACAAAACTTTATGCTGAGTATGAACGATTCTATTCCCGACCTCCTCCAATCACATTCTTACGTTTCCTCACAAGCCTCTGTGAAAAACCAACAGGTCCACGCCAAAGATGGTCATCACGCGGGTTGCTGGTATGCTGCGCCACACCTGGACCCTCAGAGGCCAGGTGTGTAGAGACAGGGCGACCCTTCCTCAGAGAGCTACACTGTCTCTCCACGGTCATTCCATGGTGTGTAGAGACAGGGTGACTCTTCACCAGGGAGCTACACTGTCTCTCCACTGTCATTCCATCAGACGGGGAACCAGAGCAAAGGAAGTCTTCCAAGCTGTGTCGACGACCAGCCATTTTCAATATATTAAAATAAAAAGTGAAATTGTGCCACTAATCATTCTGCATTACACATTTTTGTTTTATTTTTTAAGCTAAGGTATCATACTGTAGCACAGGGTGGTGTAGAAGTCATTGTCGAGCACAGACAGGCCTTGAACTCATTGGGGTCCCTTGTTTTAGACTCCTGAGTGCTGAGATTACATGAACCCAAACCTGGCTTGTTATTAATATGTTATGAATAATTTTACTTTAAGGCCCGTTATTCTTGGATTCTATATCCCTACCTATACTGTGATAGTTTTACTGCTAGCTAACTTATATATTTATATTAAGATTAACTTACATATTTATAATGTACTGATCCTTAAAGTTTCATATTTATAACTTACATATTTATATTATATATAACATATATTTATGTTATATATAATATAACTTATACATAATATATTATTATATATAATGCCACATACATTTACATGTTATATACTACTTATGTATCATATGATATATAATATTATATTTATAGTATAAGGATTAGATATATTCTAATATATATGGGAAAATTTGGGAATAAAGAGATCCATTAACCCCCAAAATTAGGAAAATAGTTATTTCTGTTCTTTCTCTTTCTTCCCATTTATCCCTTTTTCTATTTGCAAAAGAACCACCATGGATAAGAGGGAGTGGACTGTATCCTAAGAAAGATTTGAAAACTTCCTGCAACTGAGTATCTGCATCTATCTGAATTAGTGTTAACAACAACAACAAAAAAAGCCAGGTAAAGAATTTGCAGACAGTTCCTGACAGATACCATCACTTTAAACTAGGATGGTGAGCAGTGCCTGAGATCTCTGACTTTCTATGTCGCAAAGAAAATGTGTCGTTATTGCAAATGCCATCAGAAAGTCCTGATCTAATGTGAGGCATACAGGGTCTTGAATTTGCTTTTGTGATTATGATTACATGCAATTATTTTTATATGCAAGAAATGCAGTAGGCGCTGTGTGAGTCGTCACACCATGTGGTAGCTGACTTTTGCCTTTGAGATACTATGGTTTATTGTTAGCTGGTGCGGCTGGTTAGACAGAGAAGTCCTGAGATTACTGCTGCCTCTACAACTGCTCTGTTAGTTATGTCTTGGTTTTGAAATCGGGTCTTGCTACATAGCTAAGGCTGGCCTGGTACTCATCACGTATCCCAGCCTTGCACTTGGACCATTCTCAAAGGCAAATCTGAAATTCAATCATAATGTTAATCCTTAAAGTTCACAAAATTCTTCTCTGTTACAGATTTCTAAATTTACAATTTATTTCATTACAGTAACAGCATTACTTTAACTTCCTAAGTCAATTTGGAAAGATATGGTTGAGAGAATAAATCAAAGACATAGTCCACCGAACAAGGTAAGCTTTCAAAGACACCGAAGACACTACCACAGTTGATGGCAGAAGCCAAGCCATGGNGGTAACAGGTGGTGCTGTATCTTACAGATTCAGGTGACCTGGCAGGCAGGTAGAGGACTGAAATGCTGGACACAACCATTTAATCATTCAGGCCACCATATTTGTGCTTACCTAGTGAACATGTGTATATGTAAGACTACGTACACGTGTGTGTTCATGTTTATAAAGACCCCAATTTAATTCCAGTGTCCTCCTCTATCACTTCCCACTTTCTACACTGGGGGCGGTGGGGGTGTGTTCCTGAGCCCAGAGCTCCTCACGTCTGGCTTGTGAAGCTGGCTAGCTGCTCTGCAGATTCCCTGTTTCTGTCTCCCAGATGCTAGACGTATAAATGGCCTCCATGTCTGCCCAGATTTTGTATGGGTTCTGAGAATCCAAACTCCCTTCCCACACTTGCGGGCCAGAGCTTTAGCCACTGAGCCATCTTCCTATTCGCTAATCATTTCCTAAATAATTAAAACTTATATTCATATGTGGGCATTTTCAAAATACATTATTCATTGTTGACTTTTCTTTGAACTCAATTTAATATATTACTGGTGCCCTTAGAGTAATACCTGTACAGTTTCCAAGGATTACCCTCTGTCATCCTTAACAAAGCTTCCCCACCTTCTTTTGAGACATCCCAGGCTAGCCTGTCACTAGCTGAGGTAGCCTTGAACTTCTGACCCCCTTGTTGTCACCTCCAAGTGCTTGAATGACAGGCATGTGCCACTGTCATGGTTTCCTGCGATGCTGAGGATTGAACCCAGGACCGGTTGCATATTGGGCAAGCAATGAATGGCCTAAGTAACATCCCCGCTTTCTGAGTCTACAGGTAAATAATATATTGGAAAAGCAACTCCTTATGAGAGAGATGCTTGGCCATTCTCCAAATTAAATGAATGTGCAATCCCTCTCCATCCCTGATACAACATCTCATAATTTCTTCTTCTGGTTTAGGCTAGTGTTTATGCAACCGTAATTGCTGGAAAACAACATGTTTATAAAAAAGGGAACTTCATAGCTTTTATATTTCTTCTAGATTTCCATGTTTGGCTAAATTAAATCTTTAAGAAATGAAAATACAAGGAAACAGTAAAAAATGAAAAGGTATGACCTCTATTTAAACAGCTAATTAGATCTAGTGCAAATGCACACACACATGCATGTGCACACACAGCATGGGGGGGGCAGAGTGGGAATGAGACAGAAACAGAGGCTCACACCATAAACCAGGCTAGCCCAGAGCTCACTATGCAGCTAAACCTGGCCTTGAACTCATCATCCTCACACCTCAGCCAACCCAAGTGCTGGGATTAAGGCATATGCCGCCATACCTGGTTTATTCTGATGAGTCTAATAGTCTATCTACAGCAGGAGAGTTTTAGGTTTTGTATTTTGTTTTTAGTCTTTGGTAGATGTAGAAAAGGTAGAAATTGTTTCCTTTATAGGTCGCTGAGCTGGAGTCTCTTGGAAAAAACTCATTGTAGGGGAGTGAGTGCAGGTGAATGCTGGCCATGGCATGGTGAGGGAGTCAGTTGTCACCTTTCCACCTTGTCTGAAACAGGGTCTTTTGCCCCACGCTGCATAGGAAGCTAGCCTGCCTCTGGCTTCAAGATATCCTCCTGTCTCCACCTCCTATCTCACTGAAAGTGCTCTGGTCTTGCTGACAGGAGCTAATTCGTCCGGTTTCTGTGAGTCTTGCACAGCTGAACTTGGGCCTTCACGCTTGTGCAGCCAGCACTGTTCTCACTGAGCACATTTTCTTCCTGGGAAAGTTCTCCGGGGACTATCTAGTAGGGACGAGTGGAACAACCAGCAGGGTTTAAAGATACTTCTCTCACCTTCCTCTATGGGTCAGTCAGAAGCACCTTCTAAGAGAGCAGAACTTACCCAGTGGGATTGGCACTGAGAGTTATCCACTAGAGGCCCTGACTTTCCTGAGCATCAAAGCCTTTTTTTAAGGAACTATGGAGACCGTATCAAGTCGTTAACAGACAAAACCATTAGAGAACCAGCAAAGCAAAGCCCGCCCCTCTCCCATCCCCCACTCCCACACCCTAAGTCACCCAGGACGACCCACAGAGCCCCATACGGCATCTGGTGTTACCTATCTCCATGGCGATTGGGAGTTGACTTGAAAGCCCCGGCGGCCTCCCCTTGATCCAGATGTGGTCCTCTGTTATACATGCTGTTATTGAACGCATACCCATCGGCTGGAGAATAGTCAGACACGCTGGAATTCTGGAAGACAGAATTACATTGGAGTGTCACCAAGAACCACTGGCATGAGCTCCCCTGTCAGTCAACCAGAACCCTGCCCTCCAACAGGTTTCCATTATCATGGCATTGCTCATTGGGCTATTAGGTTATGACAAGGGTGATTTATTTTTGTCATCAGTGTACAGGTTACATCTTAGTTCTGAAAATATTACATAGAAAAGCAGAAAGTTCTTTCCTGAGGAATTTCAGCAATAGATGATTTGGATATTAGATAGACTTTAACACTGCAAACAATAAAATTGGGAGATGATCTTTAACCTTTGCTTCCTGTGTAATGGACAGGCAACACTCAACCGAAGTAAATATCATTTGCATTATAATGGAATTACATCACTCTACTTTTTTTTTCCATTTTTAAAAAGCACCCCAAACACTATTTTAAAATTCTGTGACCAACGGCTGGACTGCTCTCAGAGTCACTACAACAGTGACTATAAACACAAACAGAACTTTGACCCTGTTCATCAAGAGTCCCGGAGCTCATAATTCTGTAATCATTTCTTTTCTATGGTTAACACTGTTTAGATCACTGGTTGCTACCAAGGGAGAGTTGATGTCTGTGACCTTTGAGCATGGTGGCTTTAAAGCCCCGGGGGTCACATGCTCAGACTGTATGAAAAACAACCCACTAGGTCACCTCCAGATTTCACAGGGTTTCCGCATGTAAAGAGAAGTATGGGAGAGAGTTGATGAACTCCCTGGAATTGTATTATTTTGGGGTTCGCTGGAGCAAATGATCTGAACAAGGGAAGGTTTGGGAAGCGTCTAAGCTGGATCGACACAGCAGCCAATTCTAAGGAAAAGGCTGATAAGAACAAGGCTGAGTCCACCACAGGCAATGTCTCCAGTGGACCAGTGTGGATGTCAAACACCACAATTACATATCCACCTAGGATACAGACTGAGTGCAGATCCTCACAAACACACACAGATACTTTCCAGCCATTGAAACACCCGGGTCAGTCAACTCCACTAACCACTTCCCCAAGAGCTAGCAGAGATATGGAATTCAATTGGGTAATTTAAGAAAAGAAAATCAAAGACTTGAACAACTGGGGCCAGAAATTGCTAGAGTCATTCCCACCCTTTGCCTTCTGGACAGAACAATTCCTGGCCAGTAAGAAGTCACAGGTCCTGAGAGTGACTGGACAAGCCAAGAAGGGGCCACGTGACCAGGGGCCACGTGACTGAGTGGCATCCACACAGCCGGGCTGAGGGTTCAGAGGAAGCAGCGAAGTTGAGTGTCACCTGCTCTCACCACTCAGTGTCACCTATGCCTTTTTCAACTCGAAACCTGATCACCTGATCCTGACCTGCTCATCCTTGCTGTAAGTGCATGTATTATAGTAGTAATAAAATATCAGCAAGTCTCTCCTAGCCAGACCATGCCTCTCATGCACTTTAAGTCACCATCACCTGCGCTCCTTTCCCACAAAATCTCAACCTAGCAGGCAGCATAAGCCTCTGCATGGCCACTGAAGTAATGAAACGGGAAATATTTTACAGCAGGACAATGACAGCTCATGCCAAGGGAGGATCTGCAATAACTTTTCAAATTGTGTGTTGAGAGTAGACAGATGTATACACTGCAGCCGAGAACACATTTTTGGTTCCTCTTTAAACACAGGAACCGTGAAGGGACTCTCAAAGGTGTGACTTCTCAAGGCGCACACTATTAACTGGCATATGTTCTGGAAGCTGGACATTTCTGTGACTATGGCAACACAAATGAACTGTTTCCTGTGTGCCTGTGTACCTCTCTGCTCCCCCACGCCCAAATGAACTACCATTTCCTGTGTGCCTGTGTACCTCTCTGCTCCACTGCCCCCAAATGAACTACCATTTCCTGTGTGCCTGTGTACCCC
>LOEQ01006658.1:20541-38376 GCA_001685075.1 Bramus lutescens | reverse complement strand
GAGAGAGGAAGCGGCATAGAGGTAGAGAGAAGAGCAGTGGGGGGCGGTGGAGGGGAGGGTGGCAGGAAGAGAAGTTGAAGAAAAGAAGAGAAGGAAGGAGGAAAGGAGAGGGTGGAATTATGGTACTTGTGAAAGAGTTGCACAGAATCAACAGAATCTAGGCTCAGGAACTGCCTGGAGGGTCTAAGGCAGGGAAAGGAAGAGAGAGAGAGAATAGGCAGCGCTTGTGGGCAAGCCCCTGACAGAAACGGGACCAGGAGGACTGAGGAACAGACTGCCGCAGAGTGGCTCAGCTTGGGGAGCGGGTAAGAGAAGCACCTAGCAACCATCATCAACACAAGAAAGAGTTGGGAGGATGCAGAACAGCCAGAGGAGAGGGTAACATTCAGGCATTGGTTCCAGAACACCCTTCAGTGAGTGACGACTCCCGGTGACCATCCACCACCCACAGAAATCACACGCCATGGATCCTGACCTCTGTGGACATTCTCTTGCTGTCCTGTTTGCGCTGGTGTTCTGCCGCATTGGCCACGGACTCGGCCAGTTGGTACATGTCTTGTTCCATGGGAGCTCCCATGAAGTTCAGCATCGGGGGCTCCCAGCCACTGCGGAACCTCGGAACATAGGGCGGGATGAACTGTTCTTTCGGCCACTCTGCTCTGTAGGGTGACATCGAATTTAGATGTTAAACAATGTGTTCTCTTTCTACCTGTACAGCCAAACACAAAAACACTCTATTTCTCAGGAGGGGAAAGGAAACCTATTTATGCCGGTAGTTGAAACAAATAAAGTGAAAGAGCGATTCAATTCTGCTGTACGATCCATTTCTCTACTTTGTCTTAACTTTCCCTGAAGCCTGATGCTCAGCATGGGTGCAGGTTTCTTAACATGTGTGCATGAGAACGGAAATGCAGGAAGCATTTAAAGCATGGAACTCAGTGGAACCTAAAGTGCTCTCCAGCCCTAAGCTCTCCCTTTACAACAGTGGGGGTATCTTTAAAAACAGAAACCTTTAAAAACCCATGACTATTATGAAGGTTCATGATTTTTTTTTAATTGCAAAGTTTCCTAAAATGAAACAGATGACCAAATTTACATGTTGAAAGCACCAACTTCATTTTAATTAGGACAGTCCACTGCTCTGTGGTCAGCATTAACACCCACTCAGCAGCTAATGCCACTGAGAGACGGCTCACACGAGCTCCGTCCGTCTCAAATCACAGAAGAGGCTACCACAGCTTTGCTTTTCCAGTGTGTCTTTCCACAGATGACATGTTCTTATGTTACAGGTCTACCACGATAAAATGAGCCCTCTTTTTCAAATTATTTGGTGCCTTCTTGATCCTTTCCCTTCTTGTGGGTTTTTAAATCCTCATTTAGTGCCTAATACCCTTACTGGGGACCTGAAATGACCTTTGTCTCCTCGTGTTAAATGCTAATTATATCCTTACTTTTGATGCTGCTATTTAAACCATCATTACATTTTTTCCCCCTGGTTTTGTGGTATGGCTAAAAACAAAGTCACTGAAGACCTCAAGCTATTTTTGTATTCTATGAGATGTGACAGATTTAATAAGCCTTATGGGAAAAAAATTAGACTTGGCCTAGGCTTGTCATAGCATCACAACCGGCATAAACCTAGCATGTTACAAATATATTTAAGCCACTTTAACACAGCATAAGATATAAAATAAGAGCTGGAGAGGTGATTCAGCAGTTAAGAGCACTAGCTGTTCTCCCAGAAGACTCAGGCTTAGTTCCCAGCACCCACATGTAAATTCACTTCCAAGGAATCCAACACCTTCTGACGTCTGAGTGCATCATGCATGTATGTGGTGCATATACATACATATAGCTACTCACATATGGATAAAAAATGAAAGCTACTAATCTTTTAGTGAAGATATAAATAACAGGAAAACTATAGAATATGATCTTCTGGTGCATGGATATTATAAATAAGTACACAAATAAAGACAAATACTGTCTACAGCATGAAAAGAAGCACACAGAACCTTAAGGAATTTCAGTTTGGTAAAACAGAGTACAGATATTCCCACACAGTAGTCAGTAAGCAGGACTATCTTGTGTGTTTCAATAAAAGAAAACACTGGTGAATTAGTCCACGTCTTTTGGACTAGCCCTCCAGGGGAACAAGGACAAACTTCCAGAGACTAGTTGCTAAGTGGTCACTACACTGAGTTACTTGCTCTGCAAAGGACAAGAAAAAGGTGTGGTCAAACAAAGTTTGCAAAGGGCTATCCCAGAGAGCTGGAGATGGATGACCAGCCCTGCTCAGCATGGGTCAGCCTTTGCTAACAGTTTGCCCTTCTTGGTCTCTCTATTGACAAGTGATGATGATTTTAAAATTAGCCCCACATCTAATCCCAGAGAGGCAATTACTAAGGAGTCAGTGCTGCACCATTAACATCCCCAGGGCTCTGTCCCTGGCCATGGTGGCCCCAGTTGGCAGACTGATCTTTGCAAACAGTTGGACAGTAGTGCAACTGGCAGTGTGTTCCTTCAGAGGCTGAAGCAGCAAGATAACAAGTTCAAAACTAGCCTAGGCAGGTGACTCAGCAACTTAGCAAATATCTGTCTCAAAGTTAGAGAGAGAAAGAAAGAAAGAGAGGGGAGGGGAGAACATGGACATGCCTATGTTAAACTCTTGTTCACAAGGTTGGTCACTCTCCACAGCCTTCAGAATCTGCTCCTCAGCACATCTGAGAAGGCATCGTAACCAACCCGCTCACCTCTGCATGCCTCCAGTTTTTACACCATGCCTCTTGCAACCTTTCTCCACAACTGTCAACTCCCCCCAAGTCCCTCCTCCCTCACCTCTGAACTCTCACTGCCTCTTATCTCCTTTTGTGCTTCTCTGTCAATCACTCTCTAGTTATAGAAACCCTGCACATCCTACTGAAAGGCCCATTAGCAAGAGGATTAGGAAGCCTGACTCTCGAGCTCTGTCAGTTAAGATGTTAGATGACTTTAAGGAAATGAGTCAACCTTTCTGAGCCTTATTTCTTCATCTGTGAAACAGAAATAACAACCATATCTCTATAAAATGCAAGGGAGAACACAGAGCATACACTGTGTACTTGTAGATGTGTGTGTGTGTGTGTGTTTATTCCCACTTGTTAGCTGCTGGCTTGAAATGCCAGCTCTTCCTGATGCCCCTTTCCCTCAATCCTTTTCCATCACTCCACCAGGCTAATGGGTCCCAGTCTGTTTACGTCACACTCCTGCTTCTGCATACAGTATACTTCCTTCAAATGGCAACTTGATTTTAATTTTAATTTTTAAAAATGCATTCACTTAGTCAAATCGTGTTTGTGTGTGTGTGTATGCATGTGTGCATGTTGTAGGGGGTGTACACATGCTATGGTACGCATCTGGATGTCATAGCACAACAATGTTGAGACAGTTCTTTCCTTCTACCTCATTGGTCTCAGGAATGGGACTCAGGGTGTCAGGCTTGGCAACAAGCTCCTTCACCTGATGAGCCATCTCTCTGGCCCAACTTGACAATGAGCTTTTTTTTTCTTTCGTGTGTGTGTGTGTGTGTGTGTGTGTGTGTGTGTGTGTGGTGTTTTTAAGATAGGGTTTCTCTGTTTAACAGTCCTGGCTTTCCCGGCCTTTGCATTATAGACCAGGCTGGCCTTGAACTCACAGGGTTCTGCCTGCCTCTGCCTCCTGAGTGCTAGGATTAAAGGCGTGTGCCGCCACCGCCTGGCAACAAGCTTTTCAATAACACTGACTTCTTCATCCCACAGCAGGTAGTTCTTTACACAGAACCTTACCCAAATGTCTCCTGGTTAGTGTAACTGAGAGTGCTCACGGCATCACAGCTCCTAAACACAGAGCTTTCCTGTGCTTACCTGACCTTCAGCCAAGTCTCGCCCAGTGACATCCACAGCTGTCGTTCATCTGCTGTGACTGTATAGTTTAAAAAATCAACTGTATCTTTAGTGAACAGTGGGCTGAGTACCGTACTGGCCAGTTCAGGACCGCCTGTCGCCTGGACCACCTAGATGGAGAACAAATCTTTTTAGCAAAAAAAAAGAAAAAATGATTATTTGTATAATCTGAAATTTATGCACAAAAATCAACTCCAAAACTAAACTCTGTTTCTATAAGTTAAAATTAAAAGTTAGAGAGTAGAAAACGGCTTCTCAAACTGACTTATCCAGAATGAGGATGTATTACTGTATAAACATAAATAGTTTAAGGATATTCACAGTACCTATGTAATGACTATATGCATCTATTACTTTCCCTGCAAAACACTAGTGGCAGTGCAGATGGCCCTCATCGGCTGATCTAACCATCTATCACTTCCTTAACTTTGTCATTTTAAAGATACCAGCTGCAATGGGCAAGTCTGTTGTGTCGGCACTGAAAACTGTGGATCCAGAATGAATACTCTGGAGAGGGAGAGAAAGAAGCCTCCATTCAGCAGTTCATGCTATGCCTGTGGAGCTAAAGAAAACGGAAAAGGACCCAGAGGGAGACAGAGAGGGAGGGATGAAGGGAGGGAGGGAGGGAGGNGAGGGAGGGAGGGTGGGTGGAAAGCTACGAGGGCAAGTGGTACCTCCCCCACACACTCCCCAGAATTCAATTCTAATAAGTTTCCCTGATTTGATATGGACAGTTTAATGGTCAGCGGGAAACAGGTGCACACTTTGATAAGCAAAACAATGACAAGTCTGTGTGAAGACAGCTCCATGTTTGCCTCCCAGGGGTGATGTCCTGGCTGAGGGAGGGTCCTTATCTTGTAGCAGACAGGCTGGATAGAGACTTTTTTATAATCTGGGTTTCTCAGAGATGTGCTACAGGAAGAAAGGTTTTTGTTTTTGTTTTCTTTCCTCTCTCTCTCTCTCTCTCTCTCTCTCTCTCTCTCTCTTTCTAATTCTTTTGAATGGCCTTAGACTGAGACAATGTTACTCAGGTCAGGAGCTCTGGGTAGGCCATGCTGTTTTGTGCCTCTGTAAACACGGGATTTTCTAGTAACCCTGAAGACAGACCCTCCAGAATCCACCTCAGACACCCCATCTCTTGGGAATCCTTAACGCCAGCACTGACTCTGATACAGGGCTCCTCTGCTACTCACTGGTGTGAATTTGTGCACAGTAGTGACACAGTACATTGTAACACAAGGTTTATGCTGTTTAGTTTTGCCTCTTGGGATTTCTCAGACAAGGTCTCACTTTGCAGTCCACACTGACCTGACACTTTTTACCTAGCTCACTCAGTCTTCAAACTCACAGCAATCCTCTTGCCTCAGGTTCCCCAAGCGCTGGGCGCACAGGTGTAAGCCAACGTGGCAGGTTCAATTCCTTTTGGTTTGTTGTTTTAGGTTTTCAAAACAAGGCCTTATCATGGAACTCAGGCTAGCCTGGAACTCACTCTTCTACCCCAGCCTTGAAAGAGCTGTGGCTGAAGGCACAGGCACCACCAGACCAGCTCATGCTGGGGCTGAAGGTGCAGGCATCACCATGCCCAACTCAGGCACTGTGGCTTTAAACTTCCAACCCTATCAGCATTTGCAGAAAGCACGCAGAGACGACTAAAGGAGCGAAGGAGCAGAAATGCCACGCTCTCTGTGTTAGCAGATGGGGAAGGAAAAAGACCGAAAAAGAGCTAATGCTACAGGCCATGACCACATATCAAGAACTTCAGCAGACGTACACAGACGCCCATGCATTATGGCTATGTCTGGGTGGCATGATGAACATGGAGAGCAGAGACTTGCAAGCAAATATTCAATGTTGCCTGGCTTACAGGAAGTTCTAAATGAATATCCTTCCCCAGCTCCCTGACCGAGGAAAATGTCTACAGCCCTGCATGGAGCAACAGGATCATGGTGGCGAGAAACATCAATAAGTTGTCTTTTTGGAGAAAGGCAAAGATATAATGAGTGGATGTTTTTAGATAGGCAGGCTAAACATAGTGGTGAACTGTGAGTTGGGGACATCACAAGGTGGTTATTAGATCCCTATTTCAGATCTGTGAAAATAAAAGGTTCTGACACAGCTGCTTTAGAAGCATGCGCTGATACTAAGCATCAAAGGTGTGAAAGAAAATATTTTTGTTAAGTGAGCTTGTGTCGATTTCTTCTCATTTGGATGAGATGGATCTCATTGTTTTATTGTTTCTGTTGCTTTTATTTTTTTGAGATGACTCTCAACTCACTGTATAGCCTAGGCTGCCCTTGAACTCCTGATTTCATGCCTCTGGAGTTTGGAATTGCCAACTTCCAGAACCAAACTCAACTTCTAATTTTTTTTTTTTGGAGGGTGGGGTTTGAGACAGGGTTTCTCTATGTGGCTTTGGAGCTTGTCTTGAAACTTGCTCTGTAGACCAGGTAGGCCTCGATCTCAGAGAGATCCACCTGCCTCTGCCTTTCCAAGTGCTGGGATTAAAGGCATGTACCACCACTGTCCAGCGTTCTAATTTTTTAAAGAGTTGTTCAGTAAGATTAATTCAACAATAACTAGGCTGTCAGCAATTCGATACAGGACAATCTATGGATGCATCCAGCAAAGATTAAGGTCATCTGGACGAAAGCCATTGGCCCTGCCCCCATCTGTTAGCAGTCATTCCTATGTTCATGCTGACAATGTCACTTAATCTCGTCTGCTTGTGATGCAAAGGTAGACTCAAGCGCTCCACCAGGGCTTTCCTAGTCAGTTCTGGGAGGGCAGTATGAATTCCATGCCTTTGCTTTCTTGGTTTTTCTCTTGTTCTAAAGTCTTTAATAAAATGTACAAGAAATACTACATTTTCTGGTTTTGATTAACATTAAAGAATCCAATGAAACAAATTTTCATATGTTCTAAATCAATATGGGGAAATGTGTATTTTGCATGGCTATATCTTTACTCTTTAGGAGGAAAAACATCACACACATGCTAGAACAATCACATGTTGCGAACGACTTTCATGCTGCTTTCTCATTCTACTGAAGAAAAAAAAAAAGCCAGGCTGGAGAAATGGCTGAGTTGTTAACAGCATGTATCGCGCCTCCGGAGACCTGAGTGAGGGGCTCATTGCTGCTTATAACTCCAGCTCCGGGGATCTGACACCCTCTTCTTTCTTCTTAGGACACCACACACACCACACACAAAGATCACACATACCACACACCATACACACCACACTACATACCAAACCACACACACACCACATACCACACATACCATACACACACACCACACACGTAAAAACAAATCCTTCGATGTCATTTATTCTTAGGTTAGCATGAGCCCTTACAGCACTCTGCATGTTTCTTCCTTGCCTTGTAAAATCTAGTACTTTTGTGTATAAATTCCTGAGCATGAGGCCATCTAATCTTCCCAGGTGTTCTGGAGAACAAGATGTTTGCAACAATTCTAGGTTGCAATAAATTGCTATTATTATGTCCATGTGTGTGTGCCACGTCCCCAGTCATAAGTGAGGTGCATGTCCTTTCACACTCTCAAACTTCGTGGTCTAGAGTTTACACACATGGCAAGAAAAACAGAACCCATGTGAGGTAATTCAGACCCTTGGTTGGAAGTCATGCTAAGAAAAGTCGCTTTGCTTTATTAACAAATGCTCACCATATTTAGCGGAGTAAACAGGAAGTGAACCAGATCTGAAGCACTCGGGTTCTGGATATGGGACTTCAGCTTGGCCTGGGATGTCAGAAAACAAAAGCATTACCACAGTGCAATACCCCAAGGATGGACACTCACACAGAAGTCCAAGACAGCCCCGGGTAGATCCCATCCTAACACTTCTGCTTAGAGGGCTCCAGCAGTGTGGAGAGAACCAGAGGAATACTCAGCTAAGAAACACGGGCATTGCTCCTCAGCTAAGCGTGCCTCTGCGACACGCATGTCTTGCAATCAGGCGTTATAATTAAAGGGCAATCAAACCACACACCCACAACTGTGTCTCTTAATTTAATTTTCAGGAGCATTCTGGCTAGTCTTTGATCTTTTCCATCTGTTTCTTCTAATTATATATAGATAAAGTCCACCTACCAGAAGGTTGAATCCATGTTTAAACTTCTGGAAACAGTCAACAAATTCATCAGGAGGTGGGGGTTTTGCCCTCAGCGTTAAAACACCCTCTGAGGAAATAAAAAACAGCAGAGGGCAGATGAGTACAGATTCACAATAAAGTTTATTAAATAAAAAATAAAATCTACATTTGTATCCACAGCTGGAAGAGTGTGCCAGACATGAGCCTTTACAACATTTCTTATTCCAATAAATTAAGAGCTTAAGTTTGAATGGATTCCTCTACCCTCAGGCACTCCCAATGACTCAATTCTATAAACATGACTTGAAGCCTTCCTATGTTCCATGAACTCATGTCCCCATTATAAGGCCTATAAAAATTGAGTAAGAGAAAAGCCCTGCTCGCAGAGGAAATGAATCAGAAGAAGAGTGACAGGGGTTGCAACCGAGTGAGAGGGCAGGAGACCAGGGAACAGGAATACTGGAAAACTCCTTCCAGTAACTTTTAAGAAGGGATTTGAAAAGCTCTGCCTACCTCCGTCCACTCCCACCCCTGCCCCTGGAATAGTCTGCGGAAATAACATGATAGGGTTAAACCAATACATGGAGTAAAAAAGAAATTGCATATATGCGAAACAAGCGATGTGAATTCAGAGAAATGTGAGAACGGAGAAGCAGACACAGTTTAGATTGTGGGTGATCTTGAATGTCCAGGTAAGAAGTGACATTTGAATCAACAGTCCACAGAACATCGTGTGTTTCGGAATGGAAGAGCGACGATTACAACTTGGGATTCTAAGAAGGGTATCCTATTTATTGGCTGCGGCACACCTGTAGCCCTACTGCTTGAGAAGTGGAGCCAGAAGGATCAGGAATTCTAGGTCATCCTTAATTTTACAGCAACTTTGAGGCTAGCTCCAGAAAACCCTGTCCCAGAGACTGATTCTCCAGACAGGACAGAACACCACAGGGCTAAAAACTGCTTTCAAGTAGGGTCAAAACGGATAACAGTTTCAAGTGGATGCTAATGATGAGAATAAAAAAATGGATATAGATGAAATTGGGGAAATTGTTGCACAATATTCCTGTACATTGTGTAAAATGTATTGCTGTGATTGGTGCAATAAAAAGCTGAATGGCTTATAGCTAGGCAAGGGGTATAGGTGGGACAGCTGGACAGAGAGCACCCTGGGAAGAAAAAAGGCAGAGTTGTCAGCCAGATGGGGAGGAAGCAGGATGGGCAGCATGGAGAGATGAGGTAATGATGTAGGAGGGTCATCTGTCTATGTGTTACTTTCATTGGTTAATAAAGAAACTGCCTTGGNGTGCGGGAGCCGGGCAGGACGAAAAGCAGGGCCCGCTCCCCTAATTACTACAAGGTAATGCACCACGTGCCAGATGTAGATTAAAAAATATGAGTTAATTTAAGTTATAGGGAATAGTTAGGAGCAAGACTAAGCTAAGTCCAAATATTCATTATTAATAATGCCTCCATGTCATTGTTTGTGAGCTGGCAGTCCGAAGTTCGTGTACAAAATAATCAAAGCTGCGATCTGCTAGAGATAGAAGGCATGGAGTCTGTGGTTCTGAACTTGGGTGTCCTGGGGGACAGCATAAGAAATCAGAAGAGGCTTGAGACGCCATGCAGCACACTTCATTTGTGACTACGTGGAGAGGAATGCCCACGTGCCCACATCCGGGACAACACTGAAGGCTGCACCCTCTTACTATACAGATATTACCTACAGAAGGACTGGAAGTCAGCGGTCCAGCGAGAGCTGCTCTAGCTCTCATTACATGTCCAATTTGTGCCATCTGCCAGAGGAGGTCGCTACCCTTAGAGTCAGACTCTGATACATTCCAAGCCACTTTGTTTCCATTTGGTATTATTATTTAAGACAAGGTCTTACTCTATATCCAGGTTGTTCTGGAACTAAGAATAAGCCTCCTGCATCAGCTTCCTGAGTGCTAGGAGTCCAGGCCCAGTTTTTTTTTTTTTAAGACATTTCAAACACTGGCTCTATGCAGCTGTGAATATGAATGAACTGTTGGGGGCTTTGTGATAACAGCTTCAAATCCATGGGTATTTTAAAGTACTCTGATGAGAAAAATCAGTTTTAACGTGAAAAAAGTTCCACGTTTAAAACGAAAGACCTCTAAATAAAGGAACAGTGTTTGGAGCAGAAACCAATTTAAAAACTGGTGAAAACTACAGATGAGTATTTACCATGTGAATGCAGACTCTATAGACGGGTGACTACCATGTGATCTGAGTCTACAGATGGGTGGTCACCATGTGATCTCAGAGTCTACAGACAGGTGGCTACCATGTGATATCAGAGTCACTGTGACTGAGAGGTGCAGCTTGAATCCAATATGAGTTCTTCCCTGTCCACTTGAACCTCTGGTGGTGCCCAAAGCTACAGGGCCTTGATCTAAGATCAGTACAATGTAGCTCTTTACTAGGACCCAGGCTCCTCCAGCCCTGCAGAGTTCTGATAGCCGCAGAGTAAGGAAGCCCCACCCCACTACAGGTGTGTTAGCATAGAGTAAGGAAGACACGCTCACCCGTGGGTTCTGACAGCCTCAGACTGAGGAAACCCCGCTCACCTGTGGGTCTGATAGCCTTAGACTGAGGAAACCCCGCTCACCTGTGGGTCTGACAGCCCTAAAGAAGGGACACACACACACACACACACACACACACACACACGTCTAATAGTCCTAGAGTAAGGAGCCCTACGTGCCCATGGATCTGGTAGCCTTAGGAGGTCCCCGCTTACTTGAGAGTCAAAAGCCCTAGAGTAAGGAAGCCCCAATTACCCATGGGTCAGGTACTCCAAGACTGAGGATGCCATACTCATTCCCCTGGGGGTCTGATACCCCTAGAGTAAGGGAGGCCCACTCCCCAGTTGGTCTGCTAACCCTAGACAAATGAAGCCACATTCACCCGTGGGTCTGATACCCCTAGAGTAAAGGAGGCCCACTCACCTCCAGGTCCCTTCTTTTTACTTTTTTTGCTTTTCTTCCTTTTAGCAAGCTCAGAAAAAGCTTCAGCTGCTTTTTGGAGTTTTGTGATGAAAAACTCAATGTCATCCAAAATATGGTTTAAGATTTGCTGGAATTAGAAATAACAGAATTAGATATAAAACAAAGAAAAAACTAATTTTGCTCTAGCTGCATGATGCTAGTTAGTAAAGGAGAGAAAATAAATGAGGAAAGAAAATGACCACCCCTACCAAGTCAATCATTAATTCCAAGAAAACATATATATACCTGATATACATATAGCCTCACCTCTGTACCTTTCTTAAGCATACTTTTGCTGCATTTTTCAGTGCTATCAGGGAAGCATTCACACATGCAATCAGATTATTAATTAGTTTAAATTACTCTGATTTCTTGCTGTGTTCCCCACACAAGCTGGGGGTGGGATTCACAGAAACTGTCTGTGAGGAGAACACAGGGTATTTTTGTTTTGCAAATAACTGCCCCATAAAGGCTCTGGTGAAGTTATTCCGTACCTATTATAGCATGCTGAGAGAACCTACAAACACAGCCCATATACAACAAAAGGCATTGATACGACTTTAAGATGACTGCTCTCCAGAGCAGAATTAACAAACGAGTGCACATGAGACCATTCCAATCATTTTTTATACTTCAGTCAGCTTTCTCTAGTCTGAAACGAAGGATTCTTCATGTTAAAAGACTAGAAGCTAGGGCTTAATAAACATTTAAGTAAAATACAGTGTGATATAAAAATTAAATTCTAGGGTTGGCTAGAAAGATAGACAGCTCAGCGGTAGAGTGCATTCTGTTCTTGCAGAAGACCAGAGTTCAGTGCCCAGCATCCACATTGGGCAGCTCACAATCACCAGTAACTCCAGCTCCAGGTGATCTCATGTTCTCTTCTAACTTGTGCAGGCACCTGCACATACATGCAAACACACACACATGACCTCTGCAGGTACCTCCATACATGTGCAAACACACACACCTGACCTAGTCAGGCACCTGCACATACACATGCAGGCTTATACACATAGTTAAGAATGAAAATCTTGCCGGGTGGTAGCGCACACCTTTAATCCCAGCACCCGGGAAGCAGAGGCAGGAGAATCTTTGTGAGTTTAAGGCCAGTCTGGTCTACAAGAGCTAGTTCCAGGACAGGCACCAAAGCTACACAGAGAAACCCTGTCTTGAAAAATCAAAATAATAATAATAATAAAACAATAAAATTAAAAAATCTTTCAAAAATTAAATTCTGAATGTCAGATTATAGCCACACTGCAAGTTAATTGCTATGAAGAAATGAATTAAATTCAGTACTATTCTTTATAAAACATTAATATTTGCATGCTTATACACACAGGCTACCACCCATCAGATGTTTCTGTCAACTCTAGAGATCTGAACGCCACTCTTCATGCTTGCAATGCAAGCACTTTAGCCACTCAGTCATCTCCCCAGCCTTAAGTATCTTAATAAACCGAAAGAATGAATGTCAAAAGGACACCTCAACTATGAAAAAAGGAAAGCCACACCATCCCCAAACCTTGCTAATTCAGGTTCATTTCATTTGTAAAGGGGTTAAGTCACTAGTTTTCTACAGGAGACCAACTCAAGTTAAGTATCAGGAGGGAAGGAAAAGTGGTTAAGGGAAAATTCAAAGGACATAACTATTGCCAGGAAGAGAAAACACAATTTCTGCAAGCCAATTTTGTTAAATCCTTCTCATCTCAGTGTCTGGGTTCCCCTCTTCACAAAACAGAAGCGCTGATGAACTAAACCCCACGGCTGCACTCACCACATCCCTGTCAATCCGGGCTGCCACCATCTCAGGAGTCTCCTCCTGCTCGTGATACTGCCGGGGCCTCTCAACTGAAAAGAAAGGGGAATTGTAAGACTTTGCATGCTTGGTGAGACACTGCCCATATAGAAAGGAACTTGTGAAAACGATGAGAAAAGAATTCCAGGTGCTGGGGTGGGGGGAGGTTCTCTGGAATAAACAAGTCAAAAGGATGCTGGATACTCGTGGTCCATTGCTACACCCTTGCTACAGTTACCAGGAGTCTGGGGAAGAGCTAGAACTGGCCTGCCCACCCATATGAGACTCATTCAGCTGTTATTCCCCCTCCAGCTCTCAACAAAGCCAACCCTGACTCAGCACTCCAATTTCTACAGAAGAAACAAGCCAGCATTTAAGCATCTCTTGTGAAATATGATGAAATAAGTTCCAATGCAACAGGGCTGCGAGCTTCATGTGTGTGGTGTGGTGTGTGTGTCTACATGCGTGAAGATGCCTGTGCACATGTGTGTATATGCATGTAAATATCAAAGGTCATGCTTGAGTATCAATCTCTATCTCGCTCTCACTGAACCTGGAAGTGGCCATTTCCTGGAGCAAGCTTGGCTATCTAGCAAGCGTTAGGGATCTCTTGTCTTCCAAGCTGGGATTACGATACACGCTATTATGGCTTATTCCCCTGAGTACTGGGGATGCAATTCAGTTCCTCCTGCTAGTGTGGTGAGCACTATCCCAGCTGAACCATCTTCATGGCCTGGGTTGCTATTTCCTTTACATCTCAACCTTGTGACTACAGAAAAGGCTCTTCAGTTCTGAGAGTACAGAGATTTCTCAATTCTTGTAATTAAGTATAAAACCCACAACATTTGATTCATTGATCTTAAATGATATACCTTCAGGAATTTCTAGAATCAAGACTACATTTCTCAAAAGCTCAGATGTGCATGTTTCACCATGAGATCTTCCTCACAGACTCCTTCCTGAGGTGAGTCAGTTAGCACTACGGTAACTGTCAACACAAGTATTTTAGAGAACATTAAATTCAAAGGCATATGGCTGGGACAGGAGCAATAGATCATAGGAGTGGAGATAAGGCTCCCGATGCATCACCATGACTCACGAGGTTTAATGCGGAGAAACTGGCAAAAGATACTGAGAACCCAGAATCTCAATGCCTCCTCTATGCTAGCATTGCTCAGACATGGAGCACGTGCAAAAAGAAAAAGGGATCTGAATTCTTGGATAAAATTATTTAAGCTCCTCAATCTGTGTGGAGCAAAGCTTGCCAGTTATTTGCTATTTTACACAGAGTTGCGGCTTGCTTGGTACAGTGTATCACAGAAGGCGGGAACTGAACTTAAAACATAACCATTAGGAACTCCAAGGAGGGTCAAAAGTGTAGGGGGGCTTGCTTGTAATCCCACCACTCCGGAAGCTAAGACAGGGATTTAATGAGTTCAAGGCTAGCCCGAGCTACATAGTGACAGCCTGTAGTGGTATATTATTTTTTATTTAATAAATAAAAATTAAAAATAAATTAAATAAAATTAAATATATTTAATAAATAAACCTTGCTTGAAGATCAGAGGGCAAAGCAGTCATACTAGTCAGCCACATAGGCCAGGAAGTGACAGCACATACCTTTAATCCCAGGACTCAGGGACAGAGACAGATGGATCTTTGTGAGTTCAAGGTCATTCTGAACTACAAAAGATTAAATCTGTCTAAAAGAGAAACAGAGTTCACAGAAAGGTAATCCCAGTACTTGGGATCACATGCCTTTAATCCCAGCACTAGGGAGGTGGAGACAGGAGCAATATGGCCTGGGGGAAGAGAGGAATAGGAACTCAGTGGTGTATGGAGTCTGAGGTTGGTGGAGAGCATCATAGGACTGCCCCTTTGTTGTCTGTGCCTTGGTAGAGGTAAGATCTCTCTAGTAGCTTGGCTGCTTTGCTTTTCTGATCTTTAGCTTGAGCCCAAATATCTGTCTCTGGGTTTTTGTTATTCATTCTGCAATATCCCCCACCCCCACAGCATCCAAGGCTACACAGGAAGATAATGTCTCGAATGAGGAAGAGATGGGACCTCTCAGAGATCCGGTAATACCATCTGGAGACAACGTCAGCAGAAGGTATTTATTTCCCCAACATTTTGGAATCTCAGGCACCATTGCCACCATTCTGATGAACTCAATTGTGGAAGACAGGGTTACTCCACCTCTGAGTTCTAAGGGGCAACACTCAGAGCTGAGCAAATCCTCAGAGGGAGCAGAGAGAGCCTCCTTCAGGGGATTGCTAACAAGACTCTCTGGCATTCACACAGAACTTGTATGCCATGTCTTGAGTTCTGTTTGGACAGGCGGTAAGAATTGGAACCTCATCTTTGCAATTTTACCACATGACACATGACAATGCCAGGAATATTTTACTCAAAATCTAAGAAGAGCTCAAAAACACCTGGGTATAAATTCTTTTATTGTAACATTATATTAGGTTTCATATACGTTCATCCCTACAGCTATGTTCAAGATGTCTTTAAGATGTCTTCTCTTTATGTCAAGACAATTTTGACACCTTTCTCTTTCACACAGACACACACACACACACATACAACAACAACAACAATAGAATAACTATGCAGACCCTTTCCACCAAAACAACACCAGCAAAACCCACCTTAAATCCACAACAAGCACAGGTTATTATAAACCCTAGTCTTTGAAAAACTAGTTCAAATGGAAAGAGAATTGATAGGAAGCTACGTAATCAGTAAAGCAGAAGTTGTTGATGTGCTTTGCCAATGATGCCTGTGCTCCTATGTAGTCATAGGACTACAAGCATCCCTCGCCTTTGGAGTCACAGAAACCTAGGAGTCATTATGCCCACTTTACAGATGTGGCTGAAGTGGGAAACGAGGATCTCCCATGGTCATATGGATAGAGAGATCCAGGTCTTGTTTCAGGCCTCGATTTTTGACCCACACAATCCAAAGACCACTTCCTATTAAAGCCACTGCACACTTCAGTCCTAAGTCATAGAGAAACCAAGCTGGAGGTTTCCTCCCTACCTGTCACATGAAGAGTTACCGAAGGCGCCATGTAGGCTGCTGGCGGAGAGAAGTTAGCTATAGCATTGCGAATTACAATGACCATTCAGGCACAATGTGTCATCTAGAGTAATAGTGGCACAGAAATGACAGGGGCCACCAACTATTTTCTGTTTAGATATGACGATACCTGCTCTACAGATGGGAACTCATGCCTGCTTCTATAAAGCTGGTCAAGAGCCCACAGCTGGGGAGGTCACAGCCCTGGCTATGAACATACTACTATTGTTTTGCTAAATGGCTGTATTATCAAACTTCTTCCTAAACATCCATGGTCTTACTCACAGATTAGTGGTATACTAAGCTTTCATTAGAGAAGTTTCCCCTGCAGCATGTGGTGGCTCATGCAGAAACGCAAAGCTGGCCAAAGTACCAAGAAAAAGTAGAGATGGAAACACTTGGCTCTAAATGGAATCAGTTCCTCCACATCTCAGGAAACATTATTAAAGGGGTAGGAAGAACACGTGAGACAGAGGATGGAAAGATGGGTAGCGAAAAGATATTTTCTGGACATAACATAGCTGACATACTCGTGACCTCCTAGCAGCTGTGGTTATAAACATATGAAGACTACCAAATAAAATAGTGAAAATGTTCACAGTCTAATGTAACTCATCTTGGCAAATGGCTTACGTTGCTGACTAGCAACTAATCAACTAAATTATACTTGGTTAGATAACAGATAAATAATGTAAGAAATACCACTGGAGAAATGGAGAGACATCAGTGGATTGAGCATTTGCCACAGGAGTGTGAGGACAGAGTTAAAAGTCCCAACACTTACATCAATTCAGGGCTGTTGTTGGGTCCACAGGAAACAGAAACAGAGGATCTCTGAAGCAGGTTTGTTATCTACACTGGCTGAAATGGTGGGCACTAGGTCTAAGTGAGAGACCCTGCCTCAATATGTGAGGAGGAGAATAGCAGAAGATAGCCAGTGTTGACCTCTACATGCACACACGTGTCCACACACATGCAACATGCATATACAAACACACACAGACTATGCGCACATGCACACACATACACACACACACAAATGTCCCTCTAAGCATAAGGCAAATCATCGACTTGGACTTGCTAGGTCACTCCTGGACATTATGAAAATGAACCAACCATACATGGAGTCATTAAGGTTTCCAGACTCCGGGAGAATATTATGACATTAAGAAGTTACATTTGGGCCAGTGACATGGCTCAGCAGTAAACATGCTTGCTACCAAGTCTCACAACCTGAGTTCAGTCTCCAGGACCCACATAGTGGAAGGAAAAAACTGAGGCCACACGTTGTCCTCTGATCTCTACACACATGGTAACAAGCTTGCACTCACATACTCACACACATACATACTCAATAAATACACATTTTTAAGTTTTACTTAATGGCAGGCTGTAACTGTTTTTGCAAGCACTGTCAACGATAACAAAATGGCAAAGCCATAGGGCCCATATAACAAGGTCAGCCAAGGCTAGATCCTTTTTCCCTGCCACTGTCCTTACTATCGCCCTTTCTATGAACACGTAAGAACTGTCCAATGAATAGAAAGACTCTGCAGCAAAATATTTTAGAAAAGAAAACCCCCAATGGGCTTCTCTTTGGTATATATTGTATTGCCATGTTTGTCACTGTGAGTCAGGTGAAGCTTCTTCTTTTGGTATTAAAGAAGTAACTGTAATCCTAAGAGTGTCTATTTCCATGGCTGGCATGACTTCTCAGGGACAGCCTTAACAGTAGTCAAGACTTAACTTTCTAGTATCCAAGATTTAATTCTTTAAAACTAACTTTAACCCACAAATCCACATGAGAATTTGAACCAATGAACGACATCACGAGTTAACGTGGATCCTTAGTAGGGTCAGCATAGGTACTTACAGTCCCCCTGGTCAGCGGCCCACGCAGACCAAGCTGCC
>LOEQ01006656.1:100127-126787 GCA_001685075.1 Bramus lutescens | reverse complement strand
GTCTGTGCTCCCTTTCCAGGGCTTCTGCTGCTGGTCAGGAACACACTCACCCCTCCCATGGGTCTTCTGGTACAGGATCAGGGCCCCTTGCTGCCTAGGGACCTCACAGACAAAGTCCTAGCTTGCTGCATGTAGGCTTAGTGAAACAAAGGAACTCCTGCCCTGTTGCACTCACCACCCTGTCCCAGCCCTCAAACAGGCTGAGCTGGGGGACCTTTTGGACCGGAATAAGGGAAGGAGTGCCTTGGTGCAAGCTGGAATGGGATAGGAAGATTGAGGCAGTAGCAGGGGAGAGAAGCCCCTGCAGAATGAAAAGAAATATTAGGGGTTTGAGGAATCTATTTGAATTCGTTAAACATGATGTTCCCCAGGTTTCCTTAAGTGGGGTCTCTGAGGTACATGGGACCCATCATCTTTACCGATATCATTATAATTTCTTTGCACAACTTGTTTTTCGATTAAATTTTGAAAATGTGTCCATTACTATCTATGCCTATGAAGAGCATAATGTTGTATATAACTCATAGTCAAGAGATCACGTACCAAATTCCTACTACACACTTTTCCTTTATCTTAGTCAATAAGAATTTAATATTTATGAATGTTTTAAATGTGCATATTTACATCTCTTCATACATACATAAGTTCATCTTAAATGTGCATAATGCATGTGCATATACATACATAGGTGTGTCTTAAATATACATATGTCTGTGTATACACATACACAGGTATGTCTTAAGAAAAGTACATGTGAAATGAACAAAATTTGTTTCTGGAATATACAAATATATGTACATACTTGTTTCTTAATGTAAAAGTATATATCTAATGTACATTTTAGCTATGCATACATATTTATTCAGATGTGTCTTATATATAAATATATGCATGTATAGGTAGGTCTCAAATATGTATATAAGTTTATCTTCAATGTATACATATACACAAAATAGATAAACTTACAGATGTGCACGTAGACAAATAGATGTGGGGGAAAATATGTATAGCCATAGATACTATAAATATATTGAATGTGTGTATATATGTGTACATATACATCCAAGTGTGTCATTAGAGTACATATATCCACATTAATCTTAAATGTACATGCATGTGAACAAATATAAACAATCATGCTTTAAATGCTTATATGCTTATGTGTCTATGCAGGTGTGTAAAAATATAAGAATAACTGTTATATGTAAGTATATTGAAGAATAAGCACATTCATTGGAATGTGGAAGAACATAATTATATTTTTGAAATAATCAGGTATGAAGAGCCAATAAGTTTCATTGTGAAAAATTTTCAATCATTAACATTCTTTCATCCCATAATCTGGTGTGGGACAATTCTACATTCTCTCAATTATATTTTAAATAAATGCTAATTGGCTGGTAGCCAGGCAGGAAGTATAGGTGGGAAAAACAGACAGGAAATAGAGGTGGAGCAATGAGAACAGGAGAATTCTGAAAAAAAGGAAACTTTCTTCCCAGTCATGCCCAGACCATGGAAGAAGCAGAATGTGACCTGTCCCACTGAAAAAGGTACTGAGCCATGTGGTTAACATAGATAAGGATAATGGGTTAATATACAATACAATACACAATAAGAAGCTTGTGCTTATGGGCCAATCAGTTTATAACCTAATATAGACTCTCTGTGTGATTTTCTTTGGGGGCTTACCAGCTGTCGGAACTGAGCAGGACATAAACCCCAACAAGCAGGCCCTCAGGTTATAATAATCTTTTTAAAAATATTTACATTTTGATTAATTTTAGACTCACATTAAAATTGAGAGGAAGATGCAGAAATTCCCTGTGTGTCTCTCTTCTGCATAAGCATATTCTTTACCAGAATAAATACCCTACCAAAGAGTGGCCCATTTCTTCAGCCAGAAAGGCTATCCTATCCTATAGTTTGTTGTTTTTGTTAGTTCACACTTTACATTGTAGTCTTTGTGGACTTTGAAACCATTTGCTGAGGCTACTTTTCAATAGATAGTGATCTAAGAGCTTGCAAGAGCATATATCCACCATTGGACATAGAGAACTTTTCCAACCCTATAGACCCTGCTTACGTCCTTTTTTTACCTTCTTTCCTCTAACTTCTGAAAGCCATTGATCATCGACCTAATTCATACCTTCCCTTTATGTAGGTAGAGTTAAACGGTGTAACCTATTCAAAGAGGTTTAATTCATACACTTTTACCATATATACTTAAAAAATACATTTAAGATTCTCCCATAACCTTTCATGACTCACAGCTAAGGACTTAAACTGAATTTTCCCAATGCTATCTGAAAGTTGTTATGAGACAAAACTGAGCTATCAGTCATCAAACAACTCACAATGCATTTATTAACTGACTAAAGGACTAAATTTAAGCCATGTGGTTCAGTTCTCTTCAGCCTTACACCATATACGTACATATTATTTAATTCTAATTGTTCTATAACAAATTTTGCATGATATGCCAAGAGATGTTTTAAATAATATGAGATATTAATAATTAATTAATAAACATTAGTCTTTATTGCATACAAATGCCTAAGCAACTAAAATATATTAGTATTTGGAGGTCTGAAATAGAATGACCCCCATTGGCTCATATATTTGAATGCTTCATCATCAGGGAGTGGTACTATCTGAAAGGTTTGGGAGATATTGGTCCTATTAGAGGAAGCATGTCACTAGAGATAGGCCTTGAGGTCTAAAAAGCCAAAGCCATTCCAGATTCTCTCTCTGCTGCCTGTTGATCTGGATGTACAACTCAGAGCTTCTTCTCTAGCACCATGTCTGTGTACATGCTGCAATGATTCCTGCCATGCTGGTAATGAACTCCATCTCTGAATTTGTAAGTCAGACCCAACTAAATGCATCCCTTTATAAGAGGTGCTGTGGCTGTATGTCTCATCACAGTAATAGAATATTGACTAAGACATAGTGAAAATCAAATATCTCTTTATGTGGTTAGTATCCTGTCTATGTAACAAAATGAATGAATTGAAATTTAAACTACATATAGAACAGTGAGATGGCTCAGTCTGGTAAAGGTAGTGCCATAGACACCTGGATATCTGAGTTAGCTTCTCAGGAATCCAGAAAACTAGGAGAGATCCAATTTCAGAAATTTGTCCTCCTACCTTGAGATGCATGCTGCAACTCCCTTCTCCATCATACATAGAGAGAGAGTGTGTGTGTGAGTGAGAGAGAGAGATAATGAAGCTAAGAAAAAAATCAGTCCACAGAAATGTTGCAAAAATGAGCCGCTATTCTTTATTCAAATTGTTTTGTGCTGTCTTATCATCTGTTAGACAAAAGAAAAGTACTGAATCTCTCAGACATAATTAGCAGTCTTTTGATAAGAAAACACAGTGATATATTTAAATTCTAAAGAGATTCTCTGTGGCTTTTATATGAAGAAGAAAGGGTATTCTCACTTGTATAGAAATACATTTAAAGTTTTTTTCTAAATCCTCTCCCTTTAATTTTCTAACTCTAAAAAGTAGGTTCAATTGTGGGATAGTCTCAGAAGTGTGGCTATGGCTTCATTGCTTGTACTATATTAGTACTAGAGAACAGCCCTTCCTAGCTTCTGATGTAATGTTAGTAAGCATTCATAAAGTCAACTGATAGATAATTTGAATCTTATTTTACAAGCCTGATGACAATGAAATAAAATATCTGTAGTCACATGGAATGATCCTTGGTAGAAAAGCTGGCTACAACCACAGTGTCCTGGCTACAGCTGAGAGATGGGACATTTCTGAAGACAGTTTGACCTTGGCAAGATGTCATATCCTACTTAGCCTTGGATGCTTCATCTATCAAATAAGGCAAACACCTTCCTCCTTCAATAGGGAGACCCTCAGAATCTCATCCTTGTCCTTTTCTATTGCTAGGTGACTCATGGTTATGAGTCCCCATAAAATCTTACGAAAAGCTATCTGGAGTGACATCCCTATCTTGAGTGTGGAAATCCCCTTCAATGAAGACATGAAATTTACATAAGAATAGAGAAAAGAAAATATTACGCTAAGCGACATGGCCCAGTCTCAAAGACAAATATTCTCTGTTTTCTTCATATGCAGATCCTAGCCTCCAAATTTCATACTTGGGTGTTTGCAATACAATGAGTATATAAAGGCTATGAAAATAGGAAGGAAACCATGTGTTTGATGGGGGCATGTGTGTGAAGTGACTCTAAGGAGGAGAGGTGCAGACAGTGATAGAACACATACGACATGGGTTAGGAATGGGAATAACTTTGTTGGATTGTTTTAAGCAGGCTGAATGCAGGTGGAGAGAGGAGGATATAGGGGAGAGACATACCAAAACAAAGTATGTATGAAAATGCCACAAAGAAATTTGCTACTCTGTAAAGTAATAAAAAATATTAATATGTTGGAGTAAAAGAATTACGGTAGCTATGGTGATATTTTGTTTGTACTCTAGCAACCAGCTGCCATCCAAATTCCAGAATTGCCTGGTCTCCAAATGCCAGAGAATTTAACCCACCCTAGACTTGCTGGCTCTGTCTCCATGCAGCTTCTGCCAAGCATACTTCTTCTATACAGTCCCAAGTGCAGTTTTCAGAGAGCTTGATCCCTCTTCCCCATGGGTTGTGGGCTCCCTTGAACCCTCTCCTTGAACTACCACCCCATTACATAGCTGCCTTAATACCTCCTCAGGTTACTACTGCTGCTGTAACCACCACACACTCAGCTCACATACACACACTAGCAGTTACAGCTGTCCTCAACCATGCTGATTACCAACTGTGTTCTCCAGTCAGACATGCCATGCAGGCTTATGCTCCACCATCATTATCAGAAGATTTGGTGAGAAAATTGGAAATCCTTAAGGGAGAATTAATTTTTAAAAAGAGAGGGTTATTTTTTCTACTTTGAAAAATGGAAAACAGTATTACAATGGAGGGAGTTGGGTCTCTCTAGGATTATACAATGAATAGTTTAAAAACAGAGCAATTAAATGAAGGGATAATCAATTAAACTAGGATTGGTATACTGTTAATTATCATTCTGATTGCTTTTATTGTTGGTTTGAAAATTCTTGGCTTATCCTTTAAAAAGTTTGTGAATGTGAATGCCAAGATACAGGTCTTAGAAAAACTTATTAAAACAGATTATGAAATATTCAGAACTAAACAGAGGATTTTAAAGGGGCACCAATCTCAGCATTTCACCTTAAGGTTAAGGAGGAACAGCCTAATGTTTTCAAACAGCCAGGTTTAATTTTTTCACTAACTTTACAGGAACAATTACCAAATGATAGATATTCCCAAGGCTGTTCAAGAGTTAAATGAACTCATGGGGCAATGTTAGATTTTTTTTTGGGGGGGGTGTTGAGACAGGGTTTCTCTGTGTAACATCCCTGGCTATCCTGGAACTAGCTCTTGTAAACCAGGCTGGCCTTGCACTCACAGAGATCTACCTGCCTATGCCTCCCAAATGCTGGAATTAAGTAAGTGTGCCACCACTGCCCAGCTGGGAAATGTTAGATTTAAGGAGATTCAAGGAAGCAACAGTTTCTTACAGCATGCATTCACCCTTTGTGAAGTTGATGTTAAATTCATCATCAACATCTAACAGAATTATCCCTCATTCTTTCAGCAGTCTTGAAGCCTTGTCCTCAGTTACAATGGAGGACTTAGTAGAAAGATGAGGCTAACATGATTGAACAATGAAGTAGGGCTAGAGGTATGGAAATCTCCCAAAACCAAGTTCTTGGAGAGGTAGATTATGCTAATGTGCATAGACAATCTCTATTTGATGACCATGTTGTGGATTTATGCCATGCAGCAGCTTTGTATGCTTAGGATAGAATTAGAGAAGTAGGAAAGAAATTGAGTAATTTACTAAAATTTTACAGGGCCTAAAGGAAACCTTCATAGGGCTTTTGAAACACTAATGCATAATGTAAAATGGTAATTAGGCCATTAAAGGCAAGATCAACACTCTTGGAGGAATGGACCCAATATATAATCAATATTGAATCTCATGAAAATGATGATGCTTGAGTAGGAGGGGTGATTTGCAGAGTTTTGATAAAATAAGATGTCTAATGTTTCAATTGTGGCAAACAAGGTCACCTTACAAGGATTATAAGCAAGTCATTCCTAGAAACAATGATTTTTTTTAAAAGCCCTGTTCAAACAGAACACCCCTCCTTTCTAGATGATGCAGGTATGGCAAATGCAGGCATTGGAATAATGAATATAGATCAGCAAGGGACAGTCAAGGTAACTTAGCAATTGGGAAACTCTTTGATGGGCCTATTGCAGGCCAACATGCCAACTGGTCAAGTCATTTCTTGTAATCATGGAGGAAACTGTTATCCAGAACAATTAAAGAACCTAATGGCTATTGTAAGAAACCATATTGCTCTGAATGATTTAAAAAAAAAGCTATAGAAGGGAGAACAAAAAAATACAGAAGAAACTGTAGAGCAAATATTTTGGCAAACTTCTATAAATGAACAAAGATCAATATTTAAAATATGAATAAATGATGCCTTTTAATGTCTTCTAGACACAGGTATGGATATAAATTGAACCAGGATTTTTGCTTCCAAATTGGCCTATTTAGGAGGTAAATGTTCAGGTTTTGGGGATTGGATCTCAAGTAAAACAGAGTAAAAGATGGGTCAAATGTATAGGGCCAGAAGAACAGAGAAAGAAATTAAAGCCACATATGGCTAACACAGAAATGAATTTATGGGAACATTATTTGCTACAGCAATGGAATACCCAGATTAACATTCCCCCAATTTTAGAAGCAAACAATAAATTAACATATGTTCCCAGGAAAAATATTAGAAAGTATTATAAAGAATAATCACTGACCACTCAGGTTGTATAATAATGGGGAACAACAGCTATTGATCTTCCAAAGCAACAACATCCCTACCTTTAAAATGATTGATGGACATTTGCTCAAAGTTCTGGCCATCATGGGTATAACTATGCAAATAATAACAGACAATGCTCCAGCACATGTCTCTATGAAAATGAAACAGTTCTTTAGATAGCCATGTCATTTTCAAACACTTCAGAGATCTACAGAATATTGCAATTAAGATGCTTTTTAACATAGATTCTTTTTTTAATGACAGTAAGACATGTCTGCTCCTAGCAGCACCAATCTACTTTAGAAAAGATGATGGGCATTAAAGTAACTCCACATAGAGTGTAGTGGTATTTCACTTGTATTTTAATAAATAAAATTGCCTGAGGCTCAGAAAAGTAAAACAGCCACACTGGCCAGCCTTATAGACCATGCATCAATACCACAAACCTTTAACTCCAATTGCCACACTAGGTTGCCATAGAAACCAAGCCAAAGTGGTGCTTTTAATCCCAGAAATAGAGAGAATTATAAGATGGGAGGGGATGACTCTCAGACATAGTCTCATTCTGAGATTCCTACAGGCTGGATCACCATTTCAGACCAAGGTAGAGGTAAAAGCCAGTGGTGTTGAAGGTCCTTATGTCTATGTATTGCTTTTATTGGTTAATGAACAAAGAAACTGCCTTGGACCTATAGTAAGGCAGAACTTAGGAAGACAGGGAAAGCTAGGTGGAATGCTGGGAGAAAGGAGGCAGAGTCAGGGAGAAGCCATGGTGCCACTGGAGAAAGACGTTGGAAACATTACCCAGTAAGCCACTGCCATGTGGTGATACACAGATTAATAGAAATGGGTTAAATTAAGAAATAAGAGTTACCCAATAAGAAACTAAAGCTAATGGGTCAAGCAATGATTTAATAAATACAGTTGATGTGTGATTATTTCAGGTCTAATTTAGCCAGGGTGGCCAGGAACCAACAAGTGGCCTCCCTACTACAAATTGGCACCAACATGGCAAACTTGAAAACCTGAGAAAGCTTAGACACAAAAATACAGAGTTTAACACAGATTCTTTCTGTATGCAGGTGGTGACGTGCAGCAGCTGCTTTAAGAGGGCTTTTCCTGATTCAATGGAAGCAAAAGAAAAAAAAAGCTGTGCCATTTTGAAATGCCAGCTTTCTGGGCCAAACTGCCAGTTTAAACTCTTACCTATTTCAGGCAGAAGGTCCGGCTATAGAACATTTGAATGGGGTTTGTGAGCAGAATGCTGCAGCTTGCTTAATGGCAATGTGGACAAGCTGTGTGCCTGAAATTGGGGTGATGTGCATGGCTCTCAGAGGCATGAGTGGCTACACCACGCTGGACTTGGCAGGGCAAGCAGGAAGTATTGAATTTGACCTACTAATGCCCCAAGTTTAGTTTTAAGAAGTGCTTAGCATTTTAAAAAGTGCTCCCAGACAGTAAAGAAATACAGATATGTAATAAAGACAAATCTAGATGGAAAAGTCCTCTAAATAAGATATAGTGTGTTTAAAAAATGTACATAGGCTTGAGAGAGCAACAAAAAGGAGTATAGAGAGTTATAAAAAGAAACACATGGTTTAAAAAAAGGTAAAGTCCTTAAAGAGACAGAATAAAAATAAATAAGCCACATAAAGATGGAATATACACACAGAGAGTGTATTATGTATATTATTGTGTTTTCTTTGAATTTTTGACTGTGAGGGAGCTAAGTACAGAGAGACGTTTCATTGTATGGGCTGCTAAGCTAAACAAGCATGTATATTATAAAGGTATCATGACTTCCAAATTTGGGTCTAATGATATGTTGCTTTGGAAAAGTGTATTTCAATTAGATAGGTATTCTTCAAATCTTTCAGAGACCTTCAGAATGCAGCATTTAAAATGTTTTAAGAACTTTAGACTTTTCATGACAAGAGACACATCTGCTTCTGGCAGCATCAAGCTACTTCAAGATGATGGGCATTGAAGAGGCTCTTCATGGAGTTTGTTAGCTATTTGTGCAAGAAACTCTTTTTGCCTGGACTGCTTAACTGGACATACAGGACCACAGAGAGTCACAGAGAAGTAACTGCTGAACTTGCCTAAAGGTGAGATGATCCTTCATGGTTCCTGATTCATGAAAAAGTCTGCCAGATATTCTAAAGAATACAAAAGAAAATGGCTGACAAACTGTCAGTATAGGTAGAACTGTCTTTGAAGTTTCCTGCTTTGTGGAAAAGTCCACTAGATACTATGGGCCTGTAGGTGGACTATGGATGCCACAATGGTACAGAAGAACTTTGGGTGACTGTCCCAGTAGCCATATGTCTCTGTGAATTCTAGAGTTTTGGAAGTTGCTTACAATGTACTAGCTGTTTACTTAGGTAATATTATATCCTTCTGGAGTCTTTGATGGAGTTGAAGAATAGATGGTAATAATAATGTTTTCCTTAGTCATGATAAAAGATAAAGTACATATAAATTGTAACTGTAATTCTTGCTTGATACTTGTCTTGTTATACGTAATTTTACTATGTTAAAGTTAAAACCTTCCTTTATTATATAAACAGAAAAGGGGAAGTAGTGTGGGAGGTCCCTCTGTCTATGTGTTGCTTTTATTGGTTAATAGAAGCTGCTTTTGACCTATAGCAAAGAACTTAGGTAGGCAGGAAAAACTAGGTGGAATGCTGGGAGAAGGAGGCAGAGTCAGGGAAAAGCCATGAAGCCATTGGAGACAGATGCTGGGAACATTACCTGGTAAGCCACTGCCATGTGGCAATACACAGATTAATAGAAATGGGTTAAATTAAGAAGTAAGAGTTAGCCAATATAAGCTAGAGCTAATGGGCCAAGCAGTGATTTAGTTAATAGAGTTTATGTGTGATTATTTGAGGTCTAAGTTAGCCAGGGGCAGCCAGGAACCATTAAGTGGCCTCTCTACTATAAGCCAGTGGCTGGCTTTTCAGTTTTCTGAACTTCAGGTTGAACCCCGATATCTTAGGTTTCTTTAAACGTGCTTCAATGGAGTTTGTTTTGTGGCAAAATTTAGTCAATGGGACAGCATTCTCTTGCCTCCACTGCTGCCAGCATGTTTTCCAAATTGGACAGGCAGGACATATAGAAAATACTGTTGAACTTTGCGAAGACAAAGTAGCATAGCCCTTTAAATTTTCCTGCTTCACAGAAATATCTGTCATATATACTAGGCCTGTAGGCCAAAGGTAGATGATTCTCCTGGTATCCAACTGTTTTTGCCTTTTCTCACATTTTTTGTAAGTCACTTGTTTGCCCTTCCTGCTTGCACAAGTATTATTATTTCCTTTTTGGATATCTGATGGAGTTGCTGACTTAATATGAGGAAGAATACAGGTAGTTCTCTTTACAAATTGAATTCTCTTGCTTTGTGATATTTGTTAATCTTTCCCAAAAAATTAACACAAGTTCTTTGCCCAGGTTCACTTTCTGCCCAGAATTTGTCAATTTCATCATTAGGAAAAGGTATTACAGTATCTTTTTGGTATATTACTGCTAGTATAGTTTGAGTTTTTCTTGTTACCAGATTCAAAAAAAATTTACTAAAAAATGTAGAGTGTATAAAGTTGAGAAACATAAAAAGATAATTTTGGGTTGGTAATGTAAGTTAGAATAGAAAGTGAATTATGTACGACCTTTGGATTCACCAAGATAGCATAGATAATGAAGTATTTTTTCTAAATTTGTCAAATGTTTATGGAATAGACATGGTTGATGTAATTATTACCTGTATGTATTATATATAGTGATGGTACTCATTGTATATGTTTTTCTCATATTAATTATAACTTTTTAAAAATTTTAGACAAAAGGGGAATTGGGGTGATATTTTGTTTGTGCTCTAACAAATAAAGCTTACCTGAAGATCAGAGGGCAGAGCTAGCCAATAGTTAATCATAGTAGTCTGGAGGTCTGTATAGATAGACAGGAAGTATTATAGCTGGGTGTTGGAAGGAGGCAGGAACTCACCCCTTTTCAACTGAGAAGTTATTAAGTTATTAAGGTAAAAGTTGGCTGTGGCTTACTCCTTTGTCTCTCAGATCTCTCAGTATTTTCCCTGGTATCTAAATTTAGGTTTTTACTATTAAGACCAATTTGGACTCTTGCAAAAGCTAGCATTATCCAAGGCTATCAAGGAAAGCTGCACTCCTTGGCAACACTACCTATAAAACTGCTATATCATACAAATTTAGTTATTGTTATTCAATAAATTCTGACAAGGAGAGACAAGAGAAACAAACTGAGGAATGAGTCTTATGTCCTTAACACAGTGAAAAAAAGAATCTCTCTCATCTGGTGCCAAGAAAATTATTTCTTTATGTTCCAGTTTGGATTTTAAGTCTGTAATAAAACACCTCAACCAAAGGAACTTTGGAGAAGAAAAGGTTAATTTGACTTACCCTTCCAGGTGTCCTGTCAGGACCTCATGGCACAAAAGAAAGGCAGGCCTACTCACTCATCCATGCAGCATTACCTCCAGTCAAGGAAATAAGACAGAAACCATGAAGGAGTCTGCTTATTGGCTCTGTTAATCTTTTGTGGGCTTATCAGCAGGCTCATGCTTAACTAGCTGTTTTATACACTCCAGGATCACCCCATTAGGGAATATATCACCCACATTGTTTTGGAACCTCCTCTATAAATTAACAATCAAAACAGTTCCCCATGAATAATTCCACATTTCAGTCTGATGGGACTGTCCCTCAAATGAGACTGGGTGACTGTAGGCCATGTTAGAGCAAAACAAGGCTCTTCCTTTGCAAAAGAGCACTATTGTCTAGCCACTAGCTTAGGAAAGCTACTTCATTACAAACATGCAAAATGCCTTTGATAAGTTTCTTTCCTTAAAGAGGAGCTTCATCTGTGAAATGTGTGATAACGTTAATGACAACATTCATGGGAATAATAGGTCATTCACTAAATAATGGAAGTGTTGTAAAATATTAAGAAAAGAATACTGTTAAAGAATAGTAGTTGTAAGGATTCTGGTTTCAATCAGCATTTCAATCTAGAAGGAAAAGATCATGATTATGAATTATTAGTCCCCAGTATGTTTTTTCACATGTAGGAATATGTTGTAAGCATTCCTTTGGCATTATAGGAGTACAAATATTAAAAGTGATGGACTAATGAAAGTTGGTAGGGGGCTGGGTTTTCCCAGGAATGGGATATACAAAATGCTACATACAGCAGTACAGGATGAGACAATGAATTCAAAACTCTCTGTCTCTCTCTGTGTGTGTGAATGTGTATGTGTGTGTATGTGTGTGTGGAGAGTAAGAGGCAATCTCAGCATCTCAGCTGGCATTCCATTCTTCAGTCACCATTGTCTTTGCTTTCTTTGTGTGAGGGTGCATCATATTGATTTGATTTGATTTTTGAAGCAGAGACAGATTGGCCTAGAGATCACTAAGTAAGCTAATATGGCTGATCAATGAGCCCCATGGATCTGCATATTTCCACTTTAATGCTGGGATAACAAGTATTTGCTCCCATGCCAGGCACTTTTCAGTGGTCTCCAGGGAATGGAACTCAAGTCCCCATGCTTGCAAGGCAAGCACTTTATTAATGCAACTAACGCAGCAGTCCAATTTTTTATTCCTGTTAGGCTTAAATATCATGAGTCAAGAGAGGAAACATGAGAGAAGAATCTGCACAAAAGCTCAGTGCTCAGTTGCACTGTTCCTCAGCTCACTCCTCAGTCTTCATGGAACTTGGTATTTCCATTGAACATGCTTGTGTAGCCATCTGGCAGCCCTGAACTAGTCATATTTTACATTTGAATTCAACCCACACTATCGTTTTCACTCCATGAAATTAGAATAGGTAAGGCATGATGTGATTCTTACATCACAGCAAATTGTTAATCCCCTTGACATGTTAAGATGCTCAGTAGGTAGACAACCACATAAGGCTGAGGCCCACAATTCAAGTTATCAACATTTATGTGTGTGCTAGACAGATGTGGCAGCAAGTCTGTAATCCAATCACTGGAAGACAGAGATAGGGATTAATCAAGCAAGATGGCTAGCTAAACTAACAGAACTGGAGAGCTATATGCTTGACTAAAGGACTCCTTATCAATAAATAGGATGGCAAGAAATCCTGGAAGACAAAAGACACCAACCTTTGGCCTCCACAAACACATGTGCATGCACACACACAGCCTGAGGCCCTAAAATAAACTTATGTACTTTTCATTGCCCCTCTGCTAATGCTAGTTTTTGTTAGCATAGATGAAGCCAAAATACCTGTTTGTACACAATGCACACACACAAAATGGCTAGTACAATTTTTATACACATAATGCATGCCTAGAAATTGCTAGCAAAACAACAGAGTTAATATCAAATTAGTCACCAATTACACTTGCATTTCAATATCAGGAGCAAATGGAAGACAGTTAGGAATTGCAATGTGCACCAGTAAGAATGGAAAGGGCTTAACACAAATTTGCAATTGCATGACGTGTGAGATATCCTTTCCTCACATTTAGGGAAATGGCAGGATGCTGAAAGTCATTATCAGTTTATGGGCTAAAACTAAACCTTCAGTCTGCCTCCTATAGCCTTTTGTTCTCTAGTCTGCACAGAATTAAAATAAAAAGAATGGTAGCTGAAGAAGAGTCACTGTGCTGGAAACAGCAAAGCCATATGTGCTCACAGACAAAAACATTTCAAAGAATGGAAAGACCCATAGTTTAGTCACTAACCTCCGAAGCCAGGCAATCAATGCAATATTCTGTACCCAAGTGGGTTTAAAACAATCAAAGTGCTCAGGAACATGCATTTTTCTTCTTAATTTTATTTCATTTTATCAGTTTAGTGTGTGTGTGTGTGTGTGTGTGTGTGTGTGCATGTGCTCAGGTACACATGCACAACACATCTGGATGAATGCATGCTATGGCACATATGTATGTGAAGATCAAAAAACCCATAGTGGTCATTTCTCTCCTTCTACCATGTGTGGTCTAAAGAATTTTTAGGTTTGGGGAATATATGATGTATTTCTTTCTTTTTGTAAATTTGTGTGCACACATGTGCTCATGTATGTGCATGGGTGTTTCTCCATGAAAGCGTTTGGCCCAGGGATTTGAACGCATGTCATCAGGCTTTGCTGAAACTTCATGCAGGCTAGGCTTCTTTCTCAACAAATGTAAGCACAACTTACGCACTTATACAGCATCACAAAGTGTATATTTTATTCTCCATAAATAACTTGATTTATTAAGTGACAAGGATTAAAAGAAAGTGGAACAAGCTTGAGAGATGGCTCATGGGTTAAGAACATTCATTGCTCTTTCCGAAAATGGATCCTGTCCCTTATATACACAGCATGGCTCATAAGCATTTATAATTCCGATTCCAGAGAATCTGATGCCAGGTGAGTCCATGCAATCATTCTGCACCCACATGCATGTGGACAAAGTGCTCACACACGTGAAACATAATTTTCCAAGGGAAGAAGAAATGCAAGCTTGAATTCAGAAATTTGGATTGAAAAATTTCATCTCTGTTTTAAAATGAGGTAGAACAATAGAAGACATTTTACCAATAAGGTTTTACCTGAAAAGATTTTGAGATGATTCTTGCTTATTAGGGACATCTCAGTTAAGTGCACAGTGTGCTGTTTGTTTGACAAAAGCTGGGGCTGAGCCTTTTGAGAGGAAGTTGTGAAAGGGTTTTAACAGGTCAATTCCAACTAAATGTGTTCATGTCATTGCAGTGTGAAGGGTTTTCAATATAACACTTCTTTCTTCCTTTAAAATGTACTCACTCACTCACTCTGTCTGTCTGTCTACTTGTCTGCCTGGTCTGGCTGGCTACCTGGAGAATACATATAGAGGTCAGAGGACAATGCGCTGGAGTCAGGTTCTCCTTCCTCCAGGTGCATGCCAAGGATGGACTTCATGTCATCAGCCCCAGCAGTAAACATCTCCCATCCCCTACTGAGCCATGCTGCAGATTATCACTCTCCCCTTACAATGGATGTGTTAGTTCTTTGTTTTCAAGTTGAAAGTGGTCTCCATTACGTAATTTCTTTTCATCAGGTGAAGATTGTTTAATAGTGCCATTAGAATATCTGCTGTACACCTACCGTGTTACTGCTAGTAGAGTTGCATTACAGCAGAAGAAAATACCATGTTTTATATCCCTGAAGAGTGTTATAGCAGAAAGTAGATCAAGAGTATGCCTTATGGGTTTTGCAACAGTTGCATTTTTTCCCAGCTTCACTATCATGAGTGTCATTTTTTGTAACTAAACTGTCTATATTTCTATCACAAAAGAAAAAAAAACAATAATTAAGTGTACTAGGAAGGAAGGCTCACCTTAGCTCTAGAGCTTTCACTGGCTTGTGGAGAAGACACTTATTTTATGGCGATCTCAGTTCCCGTCTTTGTACAATCATTGGCACTAACTCACAGTGTAGTGAAAAATAAATGATCTTATATAAGAATTTGGGAAAATATACAACATGGTTTCAAAACAAAGGGTTGGACATACCAGTTATATTTTTTCTCATTAGGAATGGGGAGAAGCCTCTGTCAGTATAGTACCTGTTGTGTGTGCATGAGCTTATTCCCAAGAACCCACACAAGAATCTAGGCATGGTTGAATCATATTTGTGATCCCAGTTTCAGGGAAGAAGAAATGGAGGATTCCAGAACTCAATCACCAGACACCCTGGCCTACTTGATTAGCTCCAAGCTATCAAGATAAACCTTGTCTCAAAAAATAATATGGATGACTCCTGAGCAACAACAGGTAAATTGAACCCTGGTCTCTGTGCAAATCTCTGTACACATGTGCATCACCTTCTACTAGACAAATCCTTCATATAGAAACATCCATGCATATACATGAACACACATGTGCATACAAATTTACAAAATGAAAGGAATGCATTGTATCTTCCCAAAGCCCCATGAATTCTAGAGTCTTCTGAAATAAACAACACTGTATCTTCTCATATTCCACTGCCTGCTGGAATAAATTTACCCAGAGAAATCCATATTTGCCTGTGGCTTATTGTAAGTTAAACTATTTTCTTAAACTTGAGAGTTTATTTCTGTAAAAGTTTTAAATATTCTAGTGTCTAGGGTACAGAATGTCATTGAATATCAAGCTTATTTATGCAACCACAGGTGGGTTTCTTTTGTTATTTCAATTTCTGAGACTCCAGAAATCCTGTTACTCAATGAACCAGAAAAATCAGTGATGGTTTTCAATGCTTTGTTTTACATAGATATTTTTAAAGTCTCCAAAGGAAATAGTGAAAAAAAAACTGAGCAGAAACAAGTATCCATCTTAGACCTCAGTGAAATTTCCAGAAGTTACATTTACCTTAATGTAAAACAGCAGCTCCATAAAATCTATAAACATAAAATTGCATGCTATGCACTGGTTACAAACATATCATGCATGACAGATTATTTATATTTAAAAAATAAAGGAAAGACAGAGGAATATCTCTGTGAAAGGTATGGTTTGGTCAACAGACGCTGAAAGGTCACATATAAAAATCATTGCTCAACAGGAGCTTGGAGAGCTCAGGCTGATCTTCATGCTTTTCCTGACTCCCTTGGACCCTATCTGATACATGGCCCTTTATTTGCACTAGCAGTAAGCCTTATGGGTGTTTAGCCTTTAGTTGAAACTTTAGATATGGGTTCGTTGGCTAGAGAGGGCAGTAAACAGAGAAAAGACTCACCAGGATAAAAAACTGCATAGTTTAAGAGGAGCTTTAATGGTGTATGCTTGAAAGAAAAAAAATCCTTCCAGAGACTCAGGAGAGGAATGTCTCAATGTGTGGAAAATATCAGGGCCCTCTCTCTATCCTGTTTCTGTGTGTGGTTCATGTGTGTTTGCTATATGAATCTGCATGCAGATGTGCCTTGCTGGCCAGAGAAAGATGGCAATTGTCTAGCTCTCTCACTCTCCACTTTGTTCTTTTGACATAGGGTCCCCTATTTAACCTGGAACAAGGCTGACTGCCACCAAGCCCCAGTGAGGAGTCTTAAGTGCACATGTGGGCTTTTTACATGGGAGTCAGATATGTGACCGGAGGTCCTTGTGTTTGTGTAGAAGGTACTCTTGAACAGTGGACTATCTTCCCAGTCCTATGGACTCTCAAATGGAAATATAAGTACATGTATTTAAGATCACCAAGTATATAGGAAAGAAAAATCAAAGAACATAATCTAAAGGATGAACCATGCAAATACATGATAAAATAGTGGGTATTAAGAAACATGAGTTCACAGTCAGCATTTCTCCAGAGATAGAGGACATTACATCAGAAACAAAAGCACATTGTATTGTAAAAGAATCTCAGATTCATCGTTGATAAATGAAAACTATAACCAAAGGAGGACAAATAATGAACAGACTGAAAGGAAGCCGAATATTGACTAAAGAACATCCCATAGGACTCATCCAAAAATATACAAGCAAAATATTTAAATTACTCAATGACGAAAGTCTGCAATGCATTAGACACATTTAACACAAGAATCCTTATCTTAAGGTAAGCTAGTATGTACAAACACACACACACACACATGTGTGTGTGTGTGTGTGTGTGTGTGTGTGGCTTAATGAGGTACTTCTTGTTCAAATATACTGGGCTATGTAGTATGCTCTCTTAGCAGGTCAGTACGTCTTCTGTGTCTTTCTGAGGATAGGGTGGCAGCAGCTGGCTTGTGTGTTGAAATCTCTTTGTACATCCTATCAGCCTAGAGAAGTGAAGACTTCCCCAAGGAGGCTGAACAGGGCTTTCATGGCAGGGGACCTTCCAGTTACAGTACAACAAGTCTTTGCTGCTCAGCTTCACTGTGGAGCAAACTTACTTCCACACCCACACCCACGTTACCCAGGAAGAAATCCTACTTAAAAATATTGCTGTCTCCTGTTGTATTTTCAAAGGAGAAGGAAAAAATGGTGAAGCATTTAATATTATCTTTAATCATTAAAAAAATTAAAAAGTCTTACTGAAAATGTCCCTTGAGTACATATGATATTGTGTCAAAATCAAAATAAATGTAAGTAAAATTTCAGAATGTGCTGAAAGATAAAACATTTACTAAATACAAAAGTAAAAAATATCATTTATAAATGACTATAGGAAAAAACTGTAAAGCTAAAATTCTATACCAAAACAAAATGGAATTCATGAGGGAGAACAAATTCACAACATTTTCAGAAGAGGAAGAATTTAGAAATGCTGTTTACATACATTTTATGAATTAATTGCCAGTGAGTATAATTCAGAGAAACTGGGGGGGGGAAGGAAAAAGCATAAAAGAAACTGTCAAGTAAATTATAAATAGAAATGTGAAATGTGCTGCGTAGCAATTTCCCACAGATCGAAATAGCACCTCCAAGAAGGAGGGGCATGCTCATGAGACCCAGGAGGTAGGCACACTTCATGTGCCTGTGGGAACTGAAACATGGATTCTCCTGGGACTGTCTCCAGCGTTATGGAAGCAGCACGCACTGAGCAAAGAGACTGACCAGCAGAGCTGCTGAGAGGAGAGACTCAGGCCTGTGCAACTGCCTCTGTGCCCTCCTGAGAATCTCAGGACGGCAAGTTTCCTGAGTTGTTGCCTGTCCCTCCATCCTGTTCAGGTCGGTTTTCAGTGATAAACCTTTCTTTGTGTCAGCTGCACTCCAGTAAGTAGCCCCAAGAAACTCATGGATTCACCAAGTTGGGCTGTGGTATAGTCATTACCTTAAATTACTGTGCATTCCCAATGGGTGTGGCCTGTCTCCTCAGAAATAGTATCAAACAACACTATAATGCTAAAATACAAAGCTGAATACCCTTGTGAGAATTGAAGGTATGAGTGATAAGGGGAAGAAGACACATCCTATAGGAGAATTGCACAGAAGAGATTACATTTAACCAAAAAAATTAAATTGTTTGTGAAAAGTGTCATGACAGTCCTGTAAGTCATTAAGAAGACAGTATATAAAATAAGATTTCAGGACTAACGGAGGTTTAGGATGCCATTATGATGCATCTACATTAAGTCACAGACAAGAAGAAATAAAATCATAAGTCAAACTGTTTTTTGTAAATAGGGTTTTTTCCTGACAGGAGATGAATCAATAGAACCAAATACATGGGCATAGCTAAGGGCTGGGGAAATGGCTCAGCAGTTAAGTGTGTGCGTTGCTCTTGTAGAGGACCTTAGTTCCATGTCCAGAACCCACATAAGGCAGGTCATACAACCTGCTATAACTCTAGCTCCAGGGTTCTGACACCCTCATCTGGCTTCCAAAGGCACTGAATTCACATGTACATACCTACACATAGAGATGCACAAGTACACACAATTAAAAATAAAATAAAGAAAGCACACCTAAGTTTTCAGACCCCAAACAATGTCATTTGGGAAAGAAAGAGAAACAAGCCAACAAATAAACAGTAACAAATGATAACAAAATAACCAGGTTCTCAAACATTACAATGTTTTTAAAACAAGAGAAAAACACAGACATTATAAAGAATAGATAAAATTTTATTGAAAATATTTTTGAATGTTTTAAAAAAAAGCACCTGTTACGCAAACATCAAGAGCAGAGTTCAATAATCAGCATCCACAATAGTAGCTGTGAGCTCACCACTGAGGTTATCCAAGGGGGTCCCCTATTGCTTTCTGGCTGAGTATGTGAGCTCCAGGGTCAATGAGAGATCTTGTCTTGAAAATATAAAGTGGAAGGCAATAAAGGAAGACATTGGATATCAACCTTTGACTGCCATATGCATGTGCACATGCTTGCACATACCAAATGGGCACTCATGTACATGCGCACACACAAAATGACATATTTAATACATAATTTACCATTAGGAAAAAAACTCTCGGCACAAATGGGGAACCACTGATGAGAAAATAAAAGAATGCTAGAACATACTTAGGTCATAGAATGGGAATTTTGGTCTCTGTTCTTTTTCTATTTTTTTATTGGCATCTACTCCTTTTTTATTTTTTGAACTTGGTAGAAAATAAGAATCTGTTTTGAAAAAGCAGTTTACGTGTTTCTGCGCTTTTACAAACGTGATCATCTAATAATCCTTCATTAAGAAAAGCCAATTCAAGTTTAAAATAACTTTATAACCTGTGAAGAAAAATCTCCAAGTTTTATGTAATTCAAAAGTTAGTTTCTATTATTTTGACCCAAAATCTGTACAGACCAAGATGTCTCCCCAAAAATTAGCTCCCTTCAAAGAAATCCTTTTCTACAGTTGGCTCTCCAAACCCTTTTCAAAGTTCTGGGTTTGCACCCTTTTTGACAGAAACTAGAAAAACATGCTCAGGATGGTTGGAGCAGAGCAGGCACCAAAAGAGTTACAGTCAGCAGGGAGTGGAAACCAATTCCAGTAGAAGTGCTTTTGGGAATGCAACACAGTAGCATTGCAAAGTACTCTCTGCAGAGGCCAGCTCTTCCACTATAATTGAGCCCTCAAATACCTGGTATGTTTGCTTCTGACCTCCATGACCCTAACATGACTTTTCCTCAAAAGAACTGAAACTCCTCTTCTTTAAGTTGTCCTGCTCTGCTGATATTCAAAGAGTGATTCTTTTCCCTTATTTTTAATTACTTTCATTGTGCTATAAGTTTTTCTCCGCTCCCCTCCCTTTCTTCCCCCTCCCCTTTAACCCTCTCCCATGGTCCCCATGCTCCCAATTTACTCAGGAGATCTTGTCTTTTTTACTTCCCAACAGATTAGATCCATGTATGTCTCTCTTAGGGTCCTCTTTGCTGTCTAGATTCTCTAGGATTGTGAATTGTAGGCTGTTTTTTTCTTTGCTTTATATCTAAAAGCCGCTTATGAGTGAGGACATATTATATTTGACTTTCTGGGTCTAGGTTACCTCACTCAATATGACGTTTCCTAAAAACAATATCTTGAAATTTGTGGACAAATGGATGGATCTTGAAATTTGGTCTGTGTTTTCCGTCATTACAGGGTAAACATGTCTTTGTGGTTTTTGATTTATGCATTATGAGTTTAGCATGTATCTAATTTGCACCTGCTTAGGCTGATATGGAAATGAAATCCTTGATGCGGAAGTCTGCAGCTGCTAAATGTCTGTATTCCAAATGATGAATTTTCCTTTTATTTTTTAAATTAAATAATTATGCTTAATTTACCATTTAAATGTATGCACATCAGCTGTCTTAGTATACTCAGAAGCTTTTGTAGACATCACTATCCAATTTCAGAATCTATTCAGCCCCTAAAATTTCCATTAGCTTAGTACCAACACATGTGGTTTCAGACTGTGACAATTACAGCATACTTTCATTCCTATAAATCTGTCTGTTCTAGATAAGATAAGAGGGATAGGACAATGTGTAGACTTTGGGCAGACATGCTTATAGAATTTATTTTCCACTGCTTACTTTGTTTTATTTTAAATTTAATTTGATTGATTAGGGAATCTAATCACAACTGTCTCTGTGTGGACAGGTAGGGATGGGAGGCCAGAAGAGGGTGTCTTAACCCTGGAGCTGGAGTTGAGGTTGTCTGTGAGTTACCTGACTTGAATATTGAAAACTGAACTCAGATCTATAAGAGTCACATGTACTGCACTCTTAATTATAGAACTGTCTCTCCTGTACGCATTTAAAATTCACACACACATGTACACACAAACACACACATGTGCACACACAAACACACACACATGTGCACACACAAACACACACACACACACACCACACAGAACATGGTGATTTAACATATGCATACACACGTGATGTGCAATGGCTAAGTAATAGTGCATGTAATCAGATCTTTGGATTTCAATTTTATGATGTTGTGATATAAGTATAGCTATATTTACAGGTGATTAGTCATGTAACTTAAATTTGGTGTTGAACTATTCCCCCTCTCTCAACGTCCTGTTCACTCAGTTAGGATGAAATAGGCAGAATAGCAGTTATAGAGATGGCTCAGAGGTTAAGAGAGCTTGCTGCTCTTGCAGAGGATCTGGGTTGGTTTCCTAGCAATCAAGTTGGCTCTTTGAAATCGCACGACATTCGTTTCAGGGCATCTAATGCCTGTGAGTACTACATGTGTACAGTGCACATATAGGTAAACAGGTATATATGCCAACAAATAAATAAAACTAAATAAATTTCAAGTAAAAAAATAGGTAAAGGGGAAGCGATGATGTCTTTGAATGTTGCTAATCTTTCTGCTTTAAGCTCTGTGGAATTCAGCAGAGAAAGTTTTCAAAGAAAAGCAAACGTGCTGCCTCTCTCTCTCTTTGTCTCTCTCTTTGTCTCTCTGTCTCTTTTCTCTGTATATATTTCCAATATATGGTGCGTGAGAATTGTCTGTATTCTGTCAATCATGAATTTTAATAAAATGCTGATTGGCCAGGCAGGAGGTATAGGNAGACTGAGCTAATGGGCCAATCAGTTTTATAACTTATAGAGATCTCTGTGTGACTTTTTGGGGGGCATGCCTGCTGTGGGGTACTGGGTGGCACAGAAACCCCAACAAGCCAGCCCTCAAGTTACAAATATATATTGTATATATTTTCTCTATATATATTACCAAGAACAATGGATTTCTATGCCCTCATTTTATTCTTTCTTTTTTTCTTTTTTTTGCTATACCCACGACTCTTCATATTTTTCAGATCATTTTGTGAAAAGACCTTATGATAATAATTCCTTCTGTGAAATCTTATCACAATAAAACCCTAAACTCTATGGCATGGAATGTCATAGTCATTGTGCCATTGGTCAGTCTGAAATAGAATCTTGATATGAATCTTATGTGTCCATTATCATCCTCTTTAACTAAAACATTCAATTTAGTAAACTGAATATTACCAGAAGGTTCTATTGCATAATCTTTGTGAAGACTGCAAGACACAGAAAGTAAACACTTTTAAATATTCCATAATAAGACAAATGCATATCACACACACACACACACACACACACACACACAAATACACATGTTTGGAGGGTAATATACTGTAATATAAAACATGTTGGTTGAGGCAAATTTTATTTTTATTGATAATCAGCTATTCACTCATGTCACAATTATTCAAGTAAGCCTAGTAATATTAATACTATGCATATTAGTATTTATTGTAACTCACTCTTAAATTGCCTTGAAAGTGAAGTTAATACTGTTTTGGCTGACATGACTAACACTGCTTAGTTAGTGGGCAACATGAAATCAATAAACTGTATTTTCTCCTTCACCTGTTTGAAAAACCAGGAGCTGAAGTAATGATTCCCTGGGAAGCAGCAGATTTTTCTCCTGTTGTGGAAGAAAAATTTTGTATGTTGTGAAGATGTCTCTTTTCCAAGGTGGTTTAATAAAGAACTTTCTTGCTTGCTTGCTTGCTTTCCCACTCTCTTGCTTTATTTATTTATTTTATTTCTGTTTTTTGAGGCAATGTTTCTCTGTAGCTTTGGAGCCTGTCTTGGAACTAGCTCTTGTAGACCAGGATGACAACATAAACTCATAAAGATCCGCCTGCCTCTGCCTCCCAAGTGCTGTGCCACCACCACCCGGCTAAGAACTTTAATTTAGTAAAGAACTGTTATTAAACTTATCGGTTTATTAAAGAACTGAATGGCCAATAGCTAGACAGGAAAGACTAAGTGAGACTTCTGGAGAAAGAGAGAAACTAAGGATGAATCTAAGCACGTGAAGATGCCAGCAAAACACAGAGCAAATCATCCTATAGAACAGAAAAGAGGTTTAAAAAAACCCATGTAGGAGAATTTAGATTAACAGGAGCAGGTTAATTTAAATTATAAGACCTATTTGGGAACAAGCCTCAGCTAAGGTCAAGCTTTCATAATTAATAAGTTTCTATGTCATATTTATGAGCTGGTGGTCCAAGAAAGTTCAACAAAATTGCTGACTACATTTTCCCATGCTTTTTTGGTTTTATTCCTAGGAGAAGCATATGAAATGGAAGACTAATCCAATGAAGAATTGTTGTTAGTTAGCCTATCAGAAGACAAACCAGCACTAAATTGATTAAAGTGCTTTTCTCCAAAAACGAAAGAACTGAGAAATTTAAAATATAAATTTTATCTATATAGCATGTGTGTACATATACATGTTATGTATGTCTTATAGCTATGTCATCTAGATATAATTTGCATATAAAATATTAACATCCATATATAAAATAAAAACTATATAATACAGTGTTTATTATGACATTTATGAAAAGTGTATAATATATGCATTTTGTGTGATTGAATATTATTTTGAAATATTTATATACATATATGGAATGGTTAGATTAAATATCAAATTGTGCTTTTAAAACTCTTTTTTTCTGTCATCTCTGTACATCTCTCTTTATTGCCGAATAACAATTATATCAATTGTGTGTAATTAAATTATTTTCAATGCCCACAACACTCAAATTAATTAAAAAGACATTTTTCCCTCTGGTTTGCCGTGAAAACAAAGCCTGCTTCAGTAAACTGTCACATGCCCAGCCATCCAAAAACCACATTAAAATTTAAATGCTCATACAAATGTCAGCTCTCATCAACAGATTGCATTTGGAAATAAGGCAATACATATCCATTTAGGTGCTGAGTAGGAGCTACATGAAGGGGAAACAATGTAACTGTGAGCTTACAGACCGTGGAAATAGGCCATGTTTGTACAAGTGTCGTATTTGCTAACATATAATTGAATTGTTCATTAGATTGCATAAAAGAGAGAACAGTTGAAGATCAAGAATTAAAGAAGTTATATGTTACCACTCAGGAAAAATGTTCTTTAAGACCTTTCTCTTTGACCCCATTGCTACTCTAAAATCCATCAACAGGAACTATATGTTTACTTGCAGAGCCTGTGGCTTATTCTGTTCTGATTAAGAAAATCAAGTACTCAGACTCAAAAATATACAAATAACTACTTAGTCATAAATGCTGCCTAGTTTTCTTTCTTTTGTGCCCGCAAATATTTCCTGAGTTTTATTTCTCCTTCCTATTTCTCAGATCAGAAGCTCTGAGTTTTGAGGTTTTAAGTAGCATGGACCAAAGATTTTTTAACAAGCACATAGTCTTTTTCTCTGCTAAAATGACCTTGTTGTTGCTTTCACACTTGTTTGTTCTGGAGACAACAGAGGTTGTAGAGTCTTATGTAGCCCAAAAAATGAAGAGAGAGGAAGAAAGGATAGAGGAGCAAGGGTGACAGTTATTCTGACTACATCTTAACTAAACTTGACGACATCTGAAATTAACTAAAACCCAAGTGGCTGGTTAGACTTGTGCAGGATATTTCTTAAGTAAACCATTTGAAGCGGGAAGATAAACTTTTAATCTAGATCTTTTGAATTTCTGTTTCTCTTGCCTCCACATTCCATTCTGCTATTACAGAAAAGTACTACCATGTTCAGTTTTATTCTCTTCTCTTTCAGCCACTCATTTCAGCAGTACATAACACTTAAAAAACACACAGGGGAATTTTTAATTTAGTTGTAGATGAGGTTGGTGAAGAATAGCAACCAGTGCAGAGTCCCTAACTTTTCATCATATAAAATAATGAATGTGTGTGAAACAAATAACAATTAAAATGGTAATGAGAATGCATTAGTATGAAATAAATAAAAGCCAAAGCCAGGTTAGTGAATAAAGTACTATGTCTACTGTAGAGAGCCAGGCTGGGTTTTATCATGAGATATGAGGATCTGCATTGCTTATGATACAAAAAATTATTACCACAAAGTTACAGGGAGTAGCATTTTATCTTCCAGTTCAGCAGGTCTGAAGTATCCAACAGTCTCACTGAGATAAAAAGGAGGCATCTTGAGGACTGTGTTCCCATCTGCACGGGTAGGTCTGATTCTTCATCCTTTTCAGGCCTTGAATGTGGCTCACTTTGCTTGGCTCACAAGACCTTCTAACCCAGAAGGCCACCTCAAGGAGATTAAGTCCTTTCCAAACATTACACTTACTTCCTTTTTTACTGTTAGGTATTACGGTTCAGACTGGGTCAATGTAGAAAATCCAGAATAAACAACTCTGAGCTAGAACTTTGTCTACAAGGCCTTTTAAAAGCTTTAGAGATTAAGGCATGAGCATGACTGGGAGAGGGGTCATGCAGTACTAGCCAAATAAAATCTATTATGTCTAAGAAAGGCCCTAATTAAAAGAAATCCTCTTAGTGATTTCAAAACAATAACAAATTCTGATTTCTTTAAATAATCCCTTTAAAAATAAAGTATAACATATAGTGGTGGTTACTGGAGGCTGAGAAGGTGAGGGAAGGGCCAAAAGAGGATGGAAATAGGAAAAGGGTGCAACTGGGAAGGAGAAGCAACTTCTAATGTTCTGCAGCACAGTTGGGGACCAACAGGTGACAATATTTAGTTGTGTATTTCAAAATGGCTTATAAAGACCATTTGCAATATTCCCAGCATAAGGAAATGGTAAACATTTAAATAGACGGAGGTGCCAATTATCCACAGAGTATGTGTGTGTTAAACATTATAATGAACCCGTAATTGCATGTAGTGATGTATCCATTAGAAATAAGTTAATCAAGTGCATTAGCACATGCATGCAGCCATGGACCCAGAAAACCGAAGTAAGAAGATTTCAAAAGTGAAAGTTGCTTCCTTGCTCATGTTCTCCCTCCTTCTGTTCCTCATATGGACCTTGGGAGCTCAGTCCAGTGCACCAATGTGGGTCTCTGTCTCTATTTCCATCCATCGCCAGATGAAGGTTCTATGG